>JARJLU010012857.1:0-31218 GCA_030272975.1 Sparidentex hasta | reverse complement strand
AAGATTTTGCGGATTACCACTTTAAAGACAGCCCTCTTAGTCAGAAAATGTAAAGGAGATGGGATCTGTGAGGAGAGAGGAGTGCTAAGATGGCAGAGTGTATTCACATGGCTGGGCTTGTCACTTTCCTGTCTGGCCTCCCAGCCTCTCCGACCCTCCCCCACGCCGATGATGGAGACGGGGGGAGCTAACAGGGCGATCGCTCACTCCATGTGTGCGTTTGATGTGTGTACGCATGTTTTTCAGTGACTCTCTGCGTGTGTGGTTGTGTCTCTTACTGTACTGTGAGTGTATTTGTTTGCACCTGTGTGTATGTGTATATGTGTTTATGTGTGTGTGTGTATTCCCCTGTTGTGTGTATGTGTCTGTGTGTGGTTGTTTATCACCGGCCTGTCACCGGTCTCAGGGTGCTGGAGACACCCGATCTGTAACAGGTGGATACACTCCAGCACACACACACACACACACACACACTCTCTCTGCAGAATGTAAAATAGCTCAGCTCGATCCAAGCGCCATTATCTGTTCGTGTGTGCGTGTGATGTCACATGTGCATGATTTGATCCTAATGAGTAATGATGTACTATTTGTCCGTCATTGCATATGCATGTGTGTGTGTGTGTGTGTGTGTGATTTAGCATGCATATAAATCATAAGTGTTTGTAACTGTTTGGGAATTCAACAGTGGTTTTGAGTCCGTGTCAGGGTGCAAAGATCTGCACACACTCGTACAGATGCTCTCCCTCACTTTCTGCCTCTCTCTCTCTGTCTCTGTCTCTCTCTCACACACACACACTCACACCCCTGCACACATACAGCACACACACACACACACAGGCAGCAAGGCTATACCTAGTTAGCGTAATGACACATTGGAGGGCCATCAACTGTCCAGGAAGATAAACAGTAGTGACTGGAGGGCCCATTACTCCCAGTCATGCCTGAAGGAACACATTTTAGATGCTCCATCATTACCAAGCATATTAAGCCACAGTAAAAAAAAACCAGGAAGTGAAGCAATGGGCTGTTTCTGTCTCTGTGGAATACTGTAATGTTTAGGAGGATGAACTGCTTCATTTGCTTTTATTTTGGGTATTTTCTCTGGTCCTGTGCAGCCATTTGCCTACTGTTGGCAGTGAGTGGTACATGATGTCAAATAAGATTTAAGGTGCAGATTACTACTGTATGTCATGGTTTGACATGATACATATCAGGCAGCGCCACAGTTAAAAATTGCAACATTGACAGTTTAAAAAATCTAATAAGCGGTGATTTTGGTAACCTTTGACAGTGCTGGCTAGCTGATTCCCTCTATTTCCTGCCTTTATGCAAAGCTAACCAGCTGCTAGCTATAGTATCATATTTAAAGTACATACATGGAAATAGTATTGATCTTCTCATCTACCCACTGTAAGAGATTAGTTAAGTGCTTCAGTGAATAGTAAATGTCATTTATCCACCTCTCAAATGTTTAATGTAGCGTTCACATAGCCCCCCATGAGTGTTAAAACTAGCTACAACTAGCTAAAACAGGGTTCCATGTAATAAATTCGTCAAATGTTAGCTTCACTTGTTTCATTTTCAGTTATAATGTAATATCCTAGTGTTGTCATGATACTAGAATTTTAAACTTTCATACAATACTTTGTGAAATATCTATATTCAATAACATTTTTGATACCACATACACTTGTTGCGTTGGCACCTTTCGTCAGCACTGCTCGGTAGCATTTCTTGCACATGGCTCTTCCTTGTCCCTTTGCCTCAAAAGCATTTCCGCACAGCTCTCCTGGCGTTTGCTTTGTCAAACAAAACTTGTCACGGAGGCTCTGCACTCTATTAACACCACAACAAACCAGAGCGAATGAGACGAGTGACGGGAAGACAAAAGAACCTTGAGTGAGAGGAGGTGGCGCAGTGTGGGCACTGCAGCGGGGTGTGTGTGTGTCAAGTCGATGCCGGAGAGAAGACAGATCAAGAGAGTACAGCTGGTACTGGCGGAGCCCATTGCGACGACCCCGGGAGCAGGCCTCTCCTGCGTGGAGCTCGGTGGGTGGAGCAGGGTCATCAGCTGGATTCAGCTCACCTGTTCTGGCTGCCGCAGTAAATAACCCGACGGCTGTCAGCCCTTCACTCTGTCCCTTTTCACAGCTGGCGTCCACCCTTTGTTGGTTGTCTTATTACTGGTGTCCACCTCTCTTAATAAATCACCGTTGTTTTGCTTGTGCTCCCTCCCTGAGACAGGAGAAAATTAGAATTGATGGATGAATTATTTATGAATTAATTATGATCTGAAACATGCTATAAAAGAGCATCAAGTTGGTGGGCAGCTATGAATACAGAGAACATAGGACTCCTCCTTAGCACTCCCTAATGTAGCTGTTGGATAATTCAGGTTTATTCCCACAACATCATGTTGTGAATTGACAGTCGCTGTAATTTATGCCATTTAAGTTAACCGTTAACAGCTTCAGGCACTGTCGGATTTTTTCAAATACTGAGACTTTTCATATTTCCAGAAAGGGGGAGGAAGGGAGAGAGGGACATTAGCACATTCTGAGACGGTTTACAAACCCTTTATCTTACCATTACAGCCCTAAGTGCTTTTCCAAAAATGTCACGGTAAACCTTTGACAACCTGTCCTCTTCCATTTCACATTCTACTGGTTTAACTCCATCAGTCACATTAGTTTGACTCTTCCTGCCTCCAGAGCAACTCTGTATTTGAGACATGTTGGTGAAAAAGGGACACATTCATCAGCGCTTTCCCAAAGTTTTTGGTGATTTTAATATTGTAAAAAAAAAGAAAAAAAAAGAAAAAAAAGTAAGATGGTGTTATGGCGTTCAAAAGAATGTAAAAGCCACTGGTGGGATCTGTCACCGCTAAGAGCTGCAGCTGTCTCTTAGCGTAGTTTTGTCTCTGAAATCATCGGGCTCACACTGTTTCCAACAATCTATTAAACACAGCCTGCAGCAGAGATACACAGTGACCCAGACTAAAGTGAGGAATCGTGTTGAAAAGTGCTCATTTTCATCCGGAATCGATCATTTCATCATTAAAATAAAGGGGCACAGAAATATTTACTTTTTTTTCCAGAACTGAATAAACAAGGAGGACGAACTGCTTCAATCGCTTCTATTTTGGGTATTTTCTCCGGTCCTGTGCCGCCATTTGCCTACTGTTGATAGCTGGTGAGTGGTATGATGTCAAATAGATTGATAGATTCAAGGTGCAGATTGCTACTGTATGTTGTGGTTTGACATGGTACACATCAGACAAATGCCAAATTGAAAGATATAAAAAAAAAAAAAAAACTGGCAAGAGGTGGATTTCGTAACCTTGGTCAGTGCCGGGTAGCTGTTTCCCTCCACGGACTGTGATTATGCTAAGCTAATATAACCAGCTGCTGGCTCTAGCTTCATATTTAGAGTACACGAATGAGAATAGTATTGATCTTCTCACGTGGATAGTCAATGAAATTTACCCACCTCCAAATGAGATATATGAACAAGCAAGCTGCTCTCAGACGAGCCCAGAACTCTGTTTGAAGCTGGAGGGGTGGCAGGGTCCGCCACATACAATAAAAGTTAAACAGAATTAAGTTGTGTTGTCTTTAAGGTCAGTCTTACCCTCCCTAGACCCGTCTCAGTCTTGTGTATGTGTGTGCGCGTTCACCTTTGTGTGGGTCTTCAGTATATCCAGGTTTTCTGGTTTTTGACGGTGTTGTCTGCACGCGTAGCGCTGCTGCTTTTATTGATGGAGCAGCAGCTGCAGTCTCAGCACTTCCACTGGCTCTAAAACCTGACAGGAGGACAGCTCTCATCCGCCGCCCGGACGCTGTTGCTGCTCAGCTGCTGTGCCAGCACCGATCCTCTTCTGGGTAGCTCAAATGTTTTCTCAGCGCAAGGGGGATCAATGTTTGGAGAATTTATTGAAAAATTAGGATGGTGTGTTTGTTTGGCGAGGAGGGAAGACCGAATAAACCGAACGCGAGTCCACAGCTACAGGAAGGAAAGATTAGGCACGTTCAGAGGAAGGTGTTCAGGAACGTCTTTGAACGAACATCCTGTGTCAGAAGCTGCTGTCAGCTGCTAAAACAAACAGATTGAGGCTCAACTTTGTAAAGAGGATTTGGAATCCTCCCCAAACTTTTTCTCCTTTGTTTGGGTAAACCTCTCCGCTATCTGACAGCCTACGCATAATTATCTTCCTGAGAGAACTGAGGGGAAAACATGAAACTCAATCTCTTGTCTTTGAAAGCAGTTTTAGTTCAAAATGAGCATTTGAATCATCTATAGATTGCAATTACAGATATCTTTTGGGGGTTTTTTTTCTGCTCAGAAGTTAGAGTTTACCAATTAGTGGTTCAGAACTATGCAGCTCATGTGGAATTCATTCTTGGGTTTAGGCAGCGAGAGGTGGAGAGAGCGAGAGTTTGAGTTTCTTTTAATGTTGTTTGAAGAGACAGATGTATTGACTGCATCTTTCATTGTTAAGAGGACGAAGTTTAGAGGCAACACACGTTTCAAAAGAGAGGGGGAAAGAAAGAAACACTGTGGGAATATAACTTTTCATTTTGTCCACTTAATGAATCCTGGTTCAATATTTGCTCCTTTAACTCTCTTTTGACCTCCCCAGTATTTTTTAATAGAAATGAAAATAAATGGTCAGGTCGGGTATCCACGCTTCGGCACCTCAAGCATCTGGTAAACTGTGAGTGGCATTTCCCACATCGTAAATCTTTTTGTGTCCCAGATCTGGCTCACGCCAAATACGCTCATGCGGATACTTTGGATAGATCATGAGGGCACGGGGGCGGGTCAGCTCCTGTTTGCCAGATCTGAGCAACAAACAGACCACAGCAATGACCACATGTCAGCCGTGAACGAACCGGGTTTGGTTCTGGGCAGGTTCATCTGGGATTGTTGGTTGAAAACAGCGGCTACAGCTGGAAACAAAGCTCAGGAGCTAACTGGCTAACATAACATTGTTATTGCTAAATTGTGCATGCCCCATTTTGACGTATTCCCTCCCTTATGATAGCATATGACACGCAAAATGTAACTGAAGTCCGGCAGCAAAGTCCCTTCACTTGGTACCACTCCTCTAATATAAGCGCTGACTGGGGTTGCTAATGTTATTATAGTTTTCTTTTTTTTATATTTAATAACTTGATCTATGGCGTGAACTTCTATTAAAATTGCAATCTTCCATGCTGTCCTGTCTCCATCAGATAAATGGCAAATAGCACTGTGATAATATCAGGATTGCCATAGTAATGCAAAGAGAAATCACCACAACTGAATACAAATGCAAACTGGAAAAGTCCGGTCACGTCCGTTTACATGAACGCCAATTGGCGACAACTGATGCATATGAGGGTCTTGAAGGGTTTTCCCATAGAGGAGTTATCAACCACTGACCCTTGTAAGTCTGTTCTGAGGTGCAAGGGGGCTTAGGGGTATGAAACTGGAAATGGAATTGAGCCGCTAATTCGCGGTTGCACATTTGATCCATTGTTGATATAAAACATTACAATTTTTGAAACTTAAAACTGGGAGGATACTGTTCCAGGTGGTCCAGTTTATCAGACTCAAACAGCAACATCCTCCAGTCACTTACAGACTTACATTTATCTGCTTTCTATCTGATCCATTAAATAAAAGAAAACGTAAAGGCAGAAATTTACATTCAGCGTGCTGTCCCCCTCCAGCAGCAAGAGATAACAGAGTCACAACAAGGACGGCAGACGCGTTTGTGAATGCAAGTGCGGCATGCTGTGTATTTCAATTTGATGTACTGATGTACATGCCAGCTGAAGAAATGCGACACTATGGGCCCCTACGTGTGCGCCGATGGTGCTGAGCGATGATGTGAAATGCGCTGGCTCTGTTTTGAACAGACTTTATAGGCATTGTTAAGCGGGACGCGTTCCCCAAGAAAAAGCTACAAAACATTTTTCAGCTGTCTCTCAAAAACAAATATTACAGTCTTCCTGAATGCATATTGTTGATTAATTCTATAGGCATCTCCCTGAGGAAAGACAAAGCGCTGCTATGGAGTAATTTCAAAGCTGCACACAAATCTCCAGCAATCTGAAACATCAGTACAATCAAAGGACTCTGGTCTAATTATGCCACAACTATTACATGACAGGATTTTTTGGAAAAGCGAGTACGAAAGAGTGACGAATGACATCGCGGTATGACTCCTCCGAACACCACAGACTGATATCTAACAGAGGATGAGCGAGGGGTTGTGCTTTCCCTCGGCCTCGTCATATTTTATTTATTCACCTGGTCTTCTCTCCGCCCTGCCTTGCTCGTTGTTCCGTTCTGTGTGGATACTGAAATCACATCCGCGCTCGTCTGAGGCAGCAAAAAGTGGTGATCAAGCTGTGGAGAAAAGAACAGGAGCTGAAGGCACATCGGACAGTTTAATTATATCAACTTAATTAGAAGGAATTTTCAGAATATAATTACTGTGAAATATTGCGCTAGCCCTCTCCCCCAGACCTTTATCATCCTGAATCTCTGGATATTAATGCGTGCGTCTGTGAAAACTGGGTCAGCTAGGCCATATTTTCAAGGTAACAGAGGTCATAGTTACTTACTTCATCAATATCCACGTTGGCAGGTCGCCCAGAATATATCAGCTTTTGTACGTCAGGTTTTATGGACCAAATGTTTTCCTCTTCTTCTCCGAAGACATCATTTTTGCCATCAGGTGCACGAGGCACAGAGGAGCAATTAAGGCTGGAGGCTTCATGTAAAGTATGCGCGCAGATTTTTCCCTCCATTAAGTCTACTTCCTCATACAATGGACTGATATAATGGACTGCGAGGCACGACGAGGTATTTGAGTTGCATAACTCCGGGTGAGAGCAGATGAATTTGTTTACCATCTCGTCAACACTTTAGAGCTGTGCAGCACTGGCACAGTGGACGCTCAACAGCACAAATCAGGATGTACTGTATCTCAGCCCTGACTGTTGTTTGTCTCTCTGCAAAAAAGGCTGCAATAAACTCTAAGCCGCACAAACATTGTCAACTAAAGTTTAGTTCATTTATTAACAGAGCGGGGCAAGCGAAGAGCAGAGTGCTTTTGCAGAGAATTTAAAAGTATAATCAGATAAATACGGTATACTAAATTAATCAGGAAGGTAAAATCATTTATTAATGAAAATATGACCAATAGAGCAGTTACGAAATTATTCAAAAGGCTGTAGGAAAAAAAGATGAGGCTGACATTAATTTAATCTAATTTTTAACAAATACCAAGGGAACCGCAGCTCCCCTGTGTGTTGCACTCAGCACAGAGCCCATCTGCGCCTCATGCCGGGAACACAAATCTTTAAAACATGTCACAAATATATCTTTGTATCTAAAAAGGAAAAGACTGAAAGTCATTTTCAAAACCAGCAACCATCAGCGGAAGCAAATATGAGTCGAACAGGAGTAAATGATGTATTTATCCGGGACAGCTTCCAACAGAGGACAGAGTACTAAGTATTTATGGCAGCTGGAAGATTTTTGCGGGACTGAGTCAAAATAAAAAATAAAAATGAAATAGATATGTGGATATATATTAATAATTCAGTTCAATCAGTGTTGTTGTCTTTTTATTGCCATCCTTAGCAGCAGCATTGTATTAGTCATTGTTGAAGAAAGCAATTGTCTGGATGTTTACGTCTCAGAATGAAGTTTTGAGAGTTGCTGTGGGGATTCTGTTTACGTTCAGTGTTTCTCACCCAAACTCATTACGCGACTCGTTGAGGCTTAACAAATGCGCTGAATGCATTTCCTTCCTCATCAAACATTTGCAAAGCCCATCTTTGGAACATGTTATCATGCATTGTTTACACAAATGTTTGCTAGCGTGCGGTCTTTAGCTTATTTGCTTTTGCCAGTGCATTGGTGCATGGAGAACGTGTCATACATTGGTGCATTACCCATTGTTATATTATTTTCTATTATATGTCTATTTTGTGTGTTTTGTTTAACTGCATGTTTTATCAATCTATTTCAAGTTCTTTTTTCTTTGATTTGAATTGATTAATTGCATGCTTTAGAAATGGACGATTATGATTTCAGGCAGTGAACGCAACCTTTTGACTGACAGCGGCACCAGCCAATCGGCTGGTGCAGCCCCACAGAATGATTGATAAGCAGGCCAGGTAGCCAGATGCAGGTGTGCTTTTGGAGCAGACGCTGACACACCGGGAAACAGCGTAGCAGCGGTGGAGGACCTCGAGGGCCGACCAGCGACACCAGCAACGGCGTAGGAGGCCTTTGGACGCAAAGTTGCAGAAGCAGGAGCTTCTGCCCAAAGCTGTGAGTCCCTAACCGACGTTGCTAGCTGCAAGTTGCAAGCTGAGACGAACCCTGAAACCAGAGAAAGAGACTCCTGTGTTTGTAGAACAGGCTGCTGGCCATCTCTTGAGTTCTAGATCCACAGGCGTCACTGGGAGCGGTTCAGTCGAGGTGGGATACAGGGGCTCTTCGGTTGAGAAAACGTAGTGCAAATACAAAGGGCGGTCTGATGGCGATGTAAACTGATGTAAATTTTCTCTACGCAACGTACACTTGAATTGATGCAGATTTTTTTTAGGTGAGTCTTGTTTTAGGTGCTTAAAATTCGCTTCGCATCTGGACTTCAAAAAACACAAACTATCCCTTTGAGCTAGTCAAATCTGCTGATCCACTTTTCTGAAGAAAAAAAAAGGAAAGAAAAAACTAGCCAGGTTTTTGGACCTCCTTGCCACTAGGGGCTTTCTGTTAAGCGGTATGGTAGTTAGTACATGCTACTATTTACTGAATATATTTTGTAAAGATCATGTTCAGATTCTTTTGGAAAACATGCTTATTTTAGCCTATGTATATAATTGGTATATGTATCAGCGACTCTCACAGATGTATTATTTGACCCTTTTCTTATGGGCCATCTCCCACTGCCTCCCACATAACTCCAACACTGTCATTCAAAATAATAATATATAATGCGAGCAAACAATTCCAGCTCATCAAGAATTGACATTTAATTTCTATAATATACAAAAAATGTTGTTTTTTTTCTTTTTTTTTCTTTTTCCAGCTCAGTTTCCACTGTTAACACAGTTGAACACGCCAGCTCTATTTTGGATCACACACGCCGAAGCAGCTTGATGAATCGATTCATTTGCATTCGCTCCAACTAACATTAACCTTATTCCACCTGAGAAACTCCAATCTCACCTCTGTCTGACCTGTAATTTAACAAGTCATCCTGCTACCGCCGCTTTTCTCGCTCACTCTCTTTTTTCTCCCTCACTCTTTCACTCACACAAACACTCCACCCTCTCTCTCTCTCTCTCTCTCTCCCTCCCTCGCTCTCTCGTTCTCCTTTCTCTAAATGTCTGTCATGAGTCACGCAGTACATTTAAATGTTAAATACTAAGGTGGAGGTCATGAGCCATTTCCCACCACATTACCGGCTAATGGTTCATATCTTAATAACCCTTACCAGTCTGGTCATATTCTCTTGGGTGGATATTAAGACCACGGAGTTTGAATGGGAAGCGTCGGAGCTGCATGACTCAAGCTTTCGCTGCGGAGATTGATCGTCAAAAGTGCAAGTTGTTTGCCTGGGGAGACGGATTGGCTCTGCTGAGATGAGGGAAAGCGTTTTCTTTTGCGAAAAAAGGAGAAAAATATTCAGACAACATATAATGGAGGAAGCAACAAGTTTTGTTCTGCTGTGCGGTGGTGCTCACTCACGCACGCCGGCTGGGGAGATGAGCTCTTGTCTTGGGACTTCAGACAGCTTTGTTAAGAGATCAGGGACTAATAAGCTGTAACAGTGAACAACATGGCAGTCTGAAGTCATGTGGAATGTAAAATAAAAAGGTTTTACTGACATGAAAAAGCGCATTGTTTTACATTATAGCCTATGCATGTGTGTGTGTGTGTGTGGTTGTACTTGTGTGTATGGATAAGTGCGTGCATGTGTAGCCTGCACAGACGCGCGTGTATATATGTGTGTTCCTAACAGGGATTGTGGTTAGAAAAACATTATTGGAAATGCAGCATTGCCTGTCACACACTCACCCACACTGCCTTTAGCGAGCCATCAATTTGCTGCCTTGTACTATGCAAGCTACAGTGTGACTGTTACAGACTGCTCCAGCGCTCACTTAGGCCATTATAGATTAATCAATAGATACATAAAAACCTCACCAAGTGATTTATTAAATCCACAGTCCACACGTCTTTTTCAGGGTTTTCATCATTATCTCTTTACAACAAATACAGATATTTAATTATCCTGAAATGTTGACTCGTCAGCGCGCGGCTAATGACATTAATGATGGCGCTTGAACGCGGGTGTTCCGGTGTCAGGGCCCTCATTGTTCCTGTTGGCTCGCTGTCACGACTCCCTGGCACAACAAGATTTCTCTCCTGTCGCGGCACCCTGCAAATGTATCTGCTCGGAGAATGTGTGACTCCTGAAATATATTTGAAATATTCATCCAAGGCCAAACAGTGCTCTTTCATACTCTATCATTGATACCAGCCACCTGAATACGCCAGATTTTTTTAAAATCAAGATAGTTTCCCTGATATATTAACATAAACGTTGCAATGTTAAAGAATGTGAGAAAAAAAAAAAATCCTGGATATGTCCCTATATCCAGATCTGCACCAAAAATGTATGAGGTCTATTCCGGTCCAAGAATCAACCGGGAATTCCGAAGGTTGCATGTACATTGTGTAACGGCACCACTATGTTTTTCTTCTCGGTGCTCCATCATCCGTCAATCCCCACCTGACTCAGTTTTTCAGTACTGCCATCCATCTGGAGATGTGAGACCGTTGGATTCCCACAATAATTACAGAATCACGTGTGACTGCTTATTAACACAACGAAAAGAAGTGTTTCCAACCGAAGGATTATAGTAAATGCTTGGTTTCGTGGAAATGCGTTCCGTGGTTTTTGAGTAATCCTTCTGACTAAAACCAACAAACGGGCACATCACCTGAAAACAAAACCTCTGTACCAAATGTTTATATCCACAAATGACTTCACGTGGATAACCTCGCTGTTAAAGGTGATGCTAGTTACAGAATTACACATGTTAACGGTTCATAATGTGTTCCGCTTGAAGGTGTAGTGCAGTAATGGATCGGCATCAGCTTTTTTATTCATGATTCACTTTCCGCGGCTCATTCATCAGGCGCCGGGCTACCAGCTGACTAGTAAAGTCCAGTGATATTAATCCATGTATACAAGGCAGACTTTATAACCTGACACGCTCCTCCTATCTTTCTCTGTATGTTAAGAATCTGACATTGTCAACTTTACTAAGAATGTTCATGCATGTATTTGTCATCCTGGGGGATTCATTTTTCCCGCAGAGACCCCTCAAAGAGCAGTGCCTTTCTGTGAACTGTGAAACCATGTGCTCGTAATGTTCTCGTCTAGAAACCACCAGTGAGTGATTTAATCTTTGAAATATTCCCGGTCTTCACTTATGGCCAGAGGACATAATTAGAAATCAAAATTGTGTCCTCGTGGTACTGATATCTTCAGGCACATTCTCGGGCTACCAAGTAACAAAACCTACATTATGGCGCACCACACCCCGAGTTGTGATTGCTTATCTTTGCAATATAGTGCAGCATGTCTCGCTGTCTTTTCACTGTAATGTTCTCTGTTTACACAGCTCAGAAAGCTGCTTCTGAACCGGATTCAAGCTGCAGTGAGCAGGCAGCCTACCAACGCTCGACGAACTCAAAGCTGCCAACTGGGCAGCTTTTTATTTTTTTGAGTGTGTATGTGTGGGAGTTTCCCAGCATGCTTTGACAGCCCCGTTCTAATGGACGGCGCCTTCAGATGTGAAAAAGGTGAACAGAAGCCCAACTGGAGTTTCACTCCGCAGTTTGTCACTACAAATCGGCGCGCCTGTGTGTCCTTGAGTATGTGTGTGCATGAATACACAGTATTATATACAGAGGTGCTTTATCAGTGCGTGCTCATCACTGCTCAGCTGTACGGGCTTTTGTGTTACTGCATGTGTGTACCGTTTTTTGTTTTTTTTTACCTTGTGTGCTCTGCATTTGTGCTGAAAACAGAAGAGCCCACTTGATTTCAGCCTCCAGTTGGGCTCGTGGCCTTTGAAGAAATGAAGTGTCGGCTCTCTTCTACTCGCGCTGCGGCTTTAATCTGTTGTCCCCTAAAAATACACACTCACACACACACAAACATAAAAGCCACACAGCGTCTGAAATCCTTTTTTAAAGGGGCGTTCAAAATAGCCAAATGCCCAGATAACAGTTCTGTCCTCATCGAGTCATTTTTCGGCGAACAAACTTCTTAAATTAGTAACTTGCTGAAACTCTCAAAGGTGCCAGAGCTGAAGGTTTCAACTTCACAAAGAAAACTCTTCGCGCAGCTCCCTTTGGGTGTGCTTGGGAAATGTCACGGAGTTGAATCTTTTCACTGTAGGCAAAAGGCAAATGTCGACGGAATGTAGGAACTGTAAAAGAAGATTGTTACAAAACTTTTACACCAAGTGCAATAAAGCTTTGCACAAATTCTGACATGTTTAACCAAAAATAATCTTTTTTTTATTAAATGAATGTTTCAACAGATTTTCATTTGAACTATAGCTATGTCCCAGTGCTTCCAAAAGTTGTGAAGCCCCGAAACAGCCCTGTTAGCAGTATCCGTTTGATAGGCCATTTGATGTACAGACATTGCCACAAAACGTGTCATATCCTGGAGGGTCTGGTAGTGGAGTTGCCGGCAACAAGTTTGTGTTTCATCATTTGTAAGTGTGATATCACTGGATAATTTTAAGGAGAGCACGAGACATCTCCTGCCGTGTTTGTAGCAACCTAAACAGGTAATTGTGATCCAAAACATGATGTTTTTCTAACCCTAACCAAGTAGTTTTTGTGCCTTAATCCTAACCTAACCAGAGCATAAGCACAGCATTACCATATGAGGAAAAAGCATGAAACATAGAGGTTTAACATATCTGTCATTTTTGCAGAAACTTACTTTTGCCTTTTTATTCAGGCAATTGGATGCAGAAAAGGTCTTGTCTTGGTAATAAAAAATAAAGGGAAACTAGGGTTGGATTGATTATGACTAAGATGCTTTTAATGTTGATTATTAATGATTCATGTCCATTATATAAAAAAAAAATCCAGTAGTTGTCATCAAATCAAATCTAATAATATCCCATTCACCATTTCCACTTGCAATGGATAAATAATAAACAATGACACATTTTTGCTTGTTTTTAATCATTCTTGTTATGCACATACACCTTGAAGTTCTGACAACCAAATCAAACTCAAAATGATTACTAATACTCGGTCTCTGTAATGTCAAAATCTGGATACTTTTTGCCAACACACCAATGAACATACATATGATATGATGAACAATGAACATCAAATTTATCATCTATTAATTATGGTCATTCTAAAGTGTCACCATGTTGTTTGATTAAGCATTTAAAGTCTTTAATGTAAGATAGGAAAGAAAAAGAACTTAGCCTACAGTACATTTCACTTTAATAATCTACCATCAAGCCACAGCTAGCGTAGCTTTAATGCCACGGCATTCCATTAACAGGAACCGTCCCCTAAAAAAACCTCAGTCAGTAGGAGTAGTTGTGTCTTTCCTCAGGCGATATGATGAATGTACCTGATCTTTCTGGTGTTGGTGTGCGTGCGTCTGGCCTCCGATCCTTTGCATGCCAAAGGAAAACTGGCTGCACTGCAAAGCAGATGGATGGACTCGCTACGCGGTCGTGGATTTCAGGTGTGAGCTGCCAACAAATCAGCAGCGTTTGACCCATTTAGCAGCAGCACTTTGGAGACTCCCTCTCATGTCTTTCACCTTTCCAACAGGGCTCAGCTTTTGGCACAGTTTTGCTTACTGAGGAGGTGTTGTGTTTTGAGTCAGAAATGTTGAATTAAACAGACGGTATGCAGGTAAATTTAATTTGAATAATGCTGACCCTGTCATTCCACTGACTGATTTCACAGATTAGCATTAATAGGAGTAATCCAGCAGAGTGAGGGAGTGAAGATGTTTTTCACTTTAATTTCTTTTTGAGGGAAAAAAAAAAAATCAATATAATAATTATTTTACACCATCAGAGCATAAAATGGTCAATTGTGTGATTGCAGCAGCGAAGCTCTACACCTCACTGTTCTTCTAGGCTTAATTTGATTAGGACCAATTTTGAGAATCTTGTAAATACAGCCACACTGCACAAGTGTGTAAAATTTTGCATAATAGTACCAACAGGGGGGCGCTACACCAATGTTACAACATGATATTTTTGCAATTCCGTTGCCTTGAAGAAGATGAAACTTGATACATGAGTTCTCCATGAGCATGTACGCAACATATTAAAGCATGGTACCGACAGGCCACCTTGTAGTCATTAAAAATAGAAAAAACATGTGTCTTTAATACATGATTCAATTAGTGCCAATTTTGGGGGATGCAACCACGCATCAGTCACCAACGCTAAATTTGACTGTCCATGTTTAGACTGTTTTTCATCAGTTTTACAGCAAAGCTACAGTGATTGTAGGTTGGCCTGCCAAAATACAGGTTACCAATAGGAATGAAAAATGTATTATTGTGTATTATCGTATCTGTTGTTCACAGACCAATCAATGAAACTAACCTGTCATGTTTTGTTCCTTTTTAACCCAAACCATTTTTTTTCTAAACCTAACCAATTATTTTCAATGACTTAACCCAAACAGCGACAGAAAACTGAAAAGAAACAGAAAATAATAAGTGAAGTTAGTCTAACATTATATGTGAACAGTATAACAATGTGGTCCCAGGAGGACACATGCCCCAGTCTACTGATTGAGAGTCATGCATTCAGTCTACCCAGGCATGACAGTTTGCTCCAGATGTTGTTTTTAAAACTGTTGCTTAACCTGAAATGACGGTCCTGGACCTGAACGCATCCAAACAGGTGAAGCTGCTCGCGCTTTACACCTGTGTGGAAACACGGTCAGCATTTGCTATGAAGAAAGAGTGCAGGTTTTCCTTCAGTGATGGTAGACATCGTGGATGTGCTTGAAAGTGTACAAAATGACACAAATAAATAGTAGTGAAAAACACGTAAGACTGGATACCGGATGAAATCTGAAGCAGAAGTCAAAATGTTCTCCAAAATGCTGCCTCTATGTCTCACTGGAGCCAAAAAAGTTGTGCTTTACAGATCGTCCATGGAGTAACTCTCCACTCAGTGTTATGGTTGGTATGGTTTTTCTTATTGTTTATTTTTGATAACTTAAGCAATATTCCTACTGAATACCTCTTAAGCAGAAACACTTGGGAACAGAAGTGTAACCCACAACTAAAGCAGGGGTGAACTGTGAGGACTGAGTGCTACAGTCTTGTACACAATCGCTTTACTGGAACAAAGACTTCCAACCCGCCACTGCCACCTCCAACTATTGTCTTTTGTCAGCTGCTCGGTGCCTTTGCGCTGACTGACACTACAGCGCCTTTTTGCCAGTAAAGGTTGTGTTCCTCATCTCGAGTACTGTTATTAGTGAGTCCCAGTCTCGCTGCATCTAGAAATTAATGAATGATTGTTTTCGTTGAATCTCTGTGCTCTATTGCACCAGCTCAGTAATGTGTTGATTTATCATTTGTCACTTACAGGCCACCATATCTCAAAGCAATGAAAAGTCTAGGAGGAGATCAGGGACCGTGTCAAATACGGCGTAGGAGGATATAAGTGATGTCGCCACCATGCCGGTCACAGACAGAGACCTCACTGTAACCAACTTGATGGATTGTGTTTTTGGACCACATTGTGAAGGACGTGGTCACGTTGATTCAGTTCATCTGCTGGAAATCAGTTCTGTTGAGTCGACCCCTACCAACACAGTTTATCCTTTGAGCATCATTACGTTGCGCATAATGAAAAAAAGCCTTGAAGTAAAAGTGAATATGTTGAATAATCAGGCTTTAAATGCAAAATCTACCCCACATTGCCAGAGACATTGCATAAATAAGAGGCCATTTAAAGTAACATCCCAAAATCAAAAAAACATATTTTGAGACATATCCCTTTTTAAAAAAAAAAAAAAAAAACATCTCTTTATTGGTTTTTCAGTTATTAAACAGGACACATTGAAAAAACAAAATGAAAAGTATTCCAAATTCACAAAACAAAATACAAGAAGAAAACAAACAAAAAAAAGTGTGCGGTATAAATGTTATTTAAAGGTTCTACAGGTTTACTTCATATATAAATCACGACACCACACTTAATCTAGAATTTCCTGAAGTTAATTCTTCCCCACTTTTACATGTTCAATAAAGGGTTGCCAAGTCTTATTAAATTTGTCAACAGAGCCTTATAGGGTGAATCGGATCTTTTCTAGCTTTAGTTGCTGCAGAACATCTTATTAACATAGAGTAGGTCGGTGGTTGAGCCAGTTTCCAGTTCAGTAAATTTAATCTAAACGCTGAAAGGGTTATAAACCTCACCATAGTTGAAGAGAGTCAGTTAAGTGCCCCAAACACAGCCAATAGTGGGTCGGGTACTATCATCCATCCATCCATTATCTGTACATATATATATATATACGTACCCCGTTTAATCCTCTGTAGGGTCGTGGGGGGCTGGAGCCTATCCCAGCTGACTTAGGGCGAAGGCAGGGGACACCCTGGACAGGTCACCAGTCTATCGCAGGGCTACACATAGAGACGAACAACCAGGCACACTCTCATTCACAGAATAATCAATTAACCTCAGTATGTTTTTGGACTGTGGGAGGAAGCCGGAGTACCCGGTGAAAACCCACGCTTGCACAGGGAGAACATGCAAACTCCACACAGAAAGATCCCAAGCGTCCCAACCGGGACGCGAACCGGGGATCTTCTAGCTGTGAGGCAGCAGTGCTAACCACTGGGCCACTGTGCAGATATTCTTCACTCAAAACAAGGGGTCTCGATTTCAAGTGTAAGAAATAAACCATTAGGTGATTAGACAAAAGACAGTCATTTAGTTTTCCACAGTCTGTCCAGAGTAAAGCCTCCTCCCAGAAAAAGGCAGAGTTTTTAGCTTAATTCAGCTCAGTTCTTTCCCCATGAGAGAACACTCCTCCTAAGTGAAATAATCAAGGAACTCTAAAAAACACAATATACCTAGCATCTCTGTTAATGTTGGAATCACCAGTCCGTTGATCGTCATCGTACACAAAGGATAAGGGCCTGGAAAGTTGCTTAGCTTACCCAGGTAAGCTAGACGTGTCATTATTCAAATATCACAAGCAGTCAGGGGTGGAGATTATGAAAGTTGCTGATCCTGGCTTTGATTTTGACAATGGGAAATGAAAGCTTATTCCAATCATTTTGTTTCTAAATGAGACACATCATGCTCATTTTAAGTTTCATCATTTTATTTTGGGTTACTGCTAGAATTGGTTTACATTAGTTAACCTTTTATTAATAACAGTTGTTTCCTCATACTGTCCAGTGCTGCAGCTCTGTGTTCCCCCTCTGAAACATTTTTAGTCTTAGTGTTTTAGTTCCTGTCTCTTTCAGCCACCCCGCCCCCAAATACCCAGTCTGCTCTGATTGGTCAGCTCGCACATGCCTGAGTCAGCACTACTAACAACAACAAAGCATAAATCAAGGCATAGATTATGCAAATGTGTGACATATTGATGTAGTGCAGTGTCACAAACTCGCCTTTTTGTCGATGTGGACTTTGACCTTTTTAACTTTCAAGTAAGTACACTCTATTAGGTCCCGTTTAATTTAAATTCACACAATTATGACCTGAGCTAACTGGCTGCAAGCTGTAAGTTAGCATACAGACATGTGTGGTATCAACCTTTTCATTTCACACACTTTCAAACTGTTGAAAAAAAAATGTGCTGACACATGCATTATCCCCACTCACACCCATGAGTCAGCAGGGCTTTCAGTCTCATCAAAAGACACACACAAAGATGTCGCGCAGAGCACATCAACAGCATCTCCACTAGTTAGTTGCGCAGCATTATGTGTAAAGCAAACGCTATTAGAGCTGGTGGGGGTTAATTGTCTTTTCAAGGACACACAGCAGTAGTGTAGCACCCACAGCAGAGGCATCTACTGCCTGATCGCAATCTGCTCCTTTCTGTTGGTCTGTATGTCTCCGCGGGGTGCAGTGTGAAGCAGGTTGTGGGTCCACTTCATGGACTTCCCACCCATTTCAATTTGCTGCTTTTGTCAGCCGTCCAAAAGCCAGTAAACACCGGCACTACTGCCAGAGACGAAGAAATCAAACTTGTGACCTTCCCCCGACTGCTTAGAAAGTTTGAGGGCGGGCCTGCGTGTCTGTGCACAATCGTCATTTAGCTTAGCACACAGCTTAAAGTCAGCAGTATGTGGCAGAAAGAACCATTTGGAGCGTGAATGTCTAAGAATAGGCATATCCTGGAGAGATCTTGTGTCTGGTGTTTGGGATTCAGCGCGTGCACTTTAATATCCCCATGTCATTCAGGTTTAGCTATATCTGCTATTTGGGGATTAACACCTCCTGGCAACAGCAAACATTGTGTTTCCTCATCTTTAGCAGATCACACAGGGAATACCAATGCGCTTGGTTCCAGTATCTAGAGGATGGATTCTGGGAGGAGGGGTTGTGAGGTCCGACAACGCGAGCCCATATCTGGTTACACTTGTTCGAATCAACAACTCTAAGAGTTTCTGTCAGGACTCAGATGGTTGCAAAAGAGAAATAATGTTCATCCTTTTTAGAGTTTGGCTTCTGATGGCATGATCTAAGTAAACAATAATGCTATTTCATATCCTTTAGTTCCGAAGATGTAATAAAAAAATAAATAATCTGTCTTATATCACTAGTTGAGGGTCTACCATGAGTCAGTAGCTTGAGATATTTTTTTTCTTTTTAATAGCAGTGGATGTTGCTTTCTGTGACTCAAAAGGGCAGATAGATCTGCTGGCCTCTGGATGGCTTTGTTAGATAGCACAGAATAAAACTGCACTTTGTCTCCATCCATCTCTCCACCATTTAATATTGGCGTTTGTCAGGGAATATTAGAGCGGCTGAACACACAGGGTCATAGCTGACAGCGACGGTGCCCCCGTATTCTTGTCTCCATTCTGGTTGCTAAAAGAGGCTCCGGACAATGTGTCTGTACAAACTGTCTGCTCGAGTCTGTTCACAGAGCTCAGCTAAAATGAATGGAAGGGGTCAGACAAGATCACCTTAGAAACTGTAGATATTACAGTAGTTGGTGCGCGGTTTTCCTCTTCCACCCTCAGAAAGATTAGATTAGTCTCACCAGAGAGGGGCACAGGAAAATTCATTCAATCGTCCTCATTAAATAGATGTATAATATGTGCTGGAGGCTTTATGAAAGGGACTACTCACAAGGATAATTGCTGAACTGCTGTAGCTGTTTAGCTAACAGCTGATGCACTGGCAAGGATAATGTCGGCACTAGTCAGTCACATTAGTTGTCTGACTTTCTGCTTGGATGTGAGGCCTTGCATTCCATTCGGTAGCGTCATTGAAGGGAGAAAAAAAGCTATTGGATCTAGCAAACAGCATAAGGGTTGGATTGGTGCAAACGGAACAGTAACTTCAATTTATTCAGGAGACAATTTCCACCATCGACTCCGTTTTCGTAGCTGGTTAACCAAGGTTGAACTTGATGTGTAAATTCAATGCAAATTGTTGTCTCCAGTTTCCCAGCGTCCATCAATGTCCTTCAAAGCAAACACAATTCAAAACTACCACTATATTGTATGCTATACAGTTTACACTGACCTTAACCCTCAACATACTCACATCTGGCCGGCAGCAGAGGTGGTAACAGCTGGCTCGATGTTTATGTAAAAAAAAAGGGTCAAATGGCAGGAAGGGTCATGATGCATATTGCTTCTGGAGCAATGGCATCTGATCCAAAATCACACAATGGGGCAGCATCATGTCGCCATTGCTTGGTTGAGTGTAAAAAAGCTAAATTGGCTTAACAGCAATCTTTGTTGTGACAGTGTTCCGGGATCTCTGCGGAAAAAGATCTTTCAACTCATGCCGACTCTTTGTCCAACTCTTTTCCTTCCCTAGGCGGTTTTGGTGTTCAATTGCTCAAACCTTACATTGCTACCAGGGAATTGCTACTCATATCTTTTATTCAGCATATTCGTGAGGGACCAGTGCCGGTGACACATGATGATTGGCAGATGATTTTAGTGTCTTACTGCGATCCCCTGTTTCCACGATACTGACCAATGAAGGACAAACACACAAATGAAGAAACACACTCTGAGTGATAGGCTGTTTGTCCTTGAGCCAGAGCTGTATCGTAATTCTTATTCAACTATTCAAGTCAACATATGATTCCGGCCCGCTGGGTGAAACTTTGCAGGAAAGGTCAGGACCAGTTTGAAATTGTGGTCCATTACTATGAACTGCATCCAGTATGCCGTTTGACACATTACAAACAACTCCAGTGGTGCCCTTGATGGCGCGCAACCCAAGGAATCAATGAATAGACCATGGCTCTCTATTCATTCTACCATGGCTTCTGGCACACAGCCTGCTGGTTTCTCTCCAACTCCAAGTGCTCGAATGCTTCTCTATTAGCCGGACTTTATCTGAGTTGCATGTCTCGGAGTTCACTCTTTTTTTTTTGTTGCTTTTTTTTTCTTATCAGCCTCCATGCAATTCAAAGGCAGCGTTCAAAAGCACCCAAATGTTAAACGCTAGTATTTTCTCTCTGTAGGATAGGAGGTGCGAGATTGGAAAATGAATGCAAGAGATGAAAAACTTGACATCTTTTCGTTATCTGCCTGAATAGAGAAGTTCATCAAATGGCACAAAACAAGATTGTGGAAAGTTTTTTTTGCCTTCTGTGATCTCTCTGTGGGTTTGAGATGGAGAATTCTCTGTGAGAAGGCGTTTGGGTCTTTGTTTTGTGAGGAAGAAAAAAAAAAAACTCAGTGTTGGTCAGTTCAGCTGCTCTGTGGGCTGCAATAGCCAGGAGAACTCTCCAGCTTAACCACAGGGCTTCCTAATGCTGTGAGATTACCCCATATTATCCTTTTTTGGAGGGGAAAAACACCACTACAGCGCTGAGTAGACCGCATAATGAGAATGTACACGCACACACACACACAGAGGCATACACACACATTGTGATCGCCGGAGCCATACCTCTACGTATGTGAGACAATTCTAAAATGCAGCTCTGCAGAGAGGCATGAAAGACGGCGATCGGTGATGCACATGACTGTGAGGTGACGTGCATTTTCCTCAAACACACGTGCAGCGCGTGCACGTGCATTGCTCGAGTCTGCACGCACGCAGACAGAAGCTGTCCACGGCTGCTAATGAGGAGCCAAAGGGGGCTCTTGCTCAGCAGCCAATTATCCTGTCCCTTTGGAGGAATAGTCTACGCATGTGTGTGCGAGAGTGTGTGTGCGTGCAGATGTTTCGAGCCACAGCCACTCTTTTTTTCTTTTTTTTTCCTCTATGCCAATACGACAGCAGTCTTATTTACATAATCTTTCAGCTCTAATTACATCTATACAAACTGCCGATGAAATGTTTCCCGCTCTTACGTGAAAAGCACGAGGTGTTAGGCCTCGCTAGGCAGAGCGCACCGCTGCTCGTTATGAGCAAAGTGAAAGAAAATACGACCCCAAAAAAAAAAAAACAACAAAATAAGCCTGTTAGCTACGAGGACGGCCCTTTATTTCAGGCCTGTCCCGTATTTTGCGTCAGCGCTGTCACTGTTGTGTTTATCTCGCAGTAGTTCTGTCTATTTGATGACCACAACTGGGTTGATCATACATTATGAAAAGAGTTTGGGGCGCAAATACAGAAAATGATTCAAAAGTGAGCACCAAGTTAACGCCACGAAAGGCTCAGTATTTCAGTCATGAGCGTGCGTTTTGCATCAGCTGTTCGTCACCATTGTATCATGCTGTACTGATGTGTTGACTTGATACAGTAGCATGGGATATTGTCCTTGTTCAGGCAGGTGTGCATGTGTGTGTGTGTGTGTGTGTGTGTGTGTGTGTGTGTGTGCGTGATGGTGTGCTGTTTCCCCACCGATTCTCCAAACCTCTTACAGGATAATCACACTACAAAAGGATCATTCTTTCTTCCCCTCTGTTGCATTTCTCATCCACTTAAGCTCATTTAGCCAAAGTGTTCCGTGGTGGGAGCAGTTGGTTTGACAGGTCTGAATGGGAATCTGTGTGAATGCGGCTGTCAGCATGTGAATGTGTGTGTGTGTCTGTGTGTCTGTGTGTGTGTGTGTGTGTATAGGCTTGTGTGACAAGTGTAATTGTGTCACTCCGAGCATGGCTGTCTGGTTAGAGGGTGAGGTACTTCCCATTAATGCGCCACACATATCTAAATTGCTTCCAGCTGAATCATTAGCATATTCAAAGGCCAATTTAGGCCTGACTCCACTTCAACAATGGGACTTTGCAGTAACGTTTGCCACTGTGTGTGTGCTTAAACACGCTTTTCATGTAAATGTATGCACGTCTCCCCGTTCCTACATGGCTCCATGTGTGTATCCAAGTTGACCCCAAGTCCATTCACTCCTATCGGAACCTCCGTGATCTTCAGTATGTATGTATGTGAAACTCCTTCTCCTTTTGGTCTGGAATTCGTCAACTCTGTTGAAAAATGTTAGATTTTGCAGCCGATTTTCAGAAAGAATGTGTTCTAATGTGCCACAGGACAAAACAAATCTGTAGCTGACTGATTGGAGTGATGAATACCGCTCTAAATATAAAACATTTTCTGAGAGAAAGGTTCAACAGCATATTTAGCTATTATTAGTATCATTCCAGCTGTAGAACAGGGTGAATGCACAGTGATTCATACGCCTGCTAATAGCTTATCACCATGCATTGTTTGTCTGCTTTTGTCTCGATAATGCTCCATGTGCATCTAAAAACAGACAAAACAAGAATGGCAGTCAGTAAAGCACATATCAAGGCCCAACAGTCTGCCTTAATTCAGTCAACTTTGATACAATATCAACCTCAATAGTCCTGTATCAGTCTTAAACCACCCATAGCGGCATATTACTCACACTTAGATACAGCCACCTAAATATGCATATTTGTTTTTTCATTCCCATTCCAAGATCCATGAACTATTTCCTCAGGAATGATGCAACATTAGAGAAAATAAGAACAAAGAATCCCTGGATTGTACTTTTATGTGGATCTTCACCAAAAATTAGCAGTGTCTAAAACATAAAAACATATCGTCTTCGGTGGAGGTAATCCACAAAGAAATGCATTTCCTGGCATTGAACAACGGCCGCCCTCATTAGAAAAATGACCATGCGGGTCGACTATCAAAACAGCTTATTATGGCCCATCTTTGCAATTTGGATGAGGCAGTAACCTCTAGTGGCTGTAGTGAAAATTATGTCTCCAAAAGAATGAAAAGTCTGTATAGGGACAATGTTGGGGATAGATGCTTGGGTCCACTCGGAAGATCTTCGTATCTAGTGTGAAGCCAGAAGTGAGCGGTGAGTTCTTTGTACTTTATTAACCTCATGTCACGTACATTATGTTAATTACTTATGCTACATAGGTATGTTTGTAACTTAAGGTACGCTCAGGTAACTTAGTTATTTAAGCCCAAACCACACTGTTTTTCTATTCATTTACATTTTGCAGATGCTTTTGTCCAAAGCGACTTACAGTAATTCATACATACATTCATCCACTGATGGCGCTGGCTGCCATGGAAGGTGCCGACCAGCACATCAGGAGCTGTTTGGGGTTCAGTATCTTCGATGTGCAGTGCAGCTGCTAACCATTCTGGTGCCCTAAGCATGATCCCTTTATGATGTCCCACCCCGAGAAAAAAAAAAAAAAAAAAAAAAAAAAAGTTTGTTTTTGCCAGTATAACTTTTATTACCAAACATATAACTCAATACCAATAACACAATAGCTGCATCAAAGCGTAACACCTAAGAACAATAAAACGAAAAAGGAAAATCAGCTTTGTAAACACAGTACACAGAGCAGGTCACACAGGTCTCTACATTGTCACCTGGACTCTCAATGACAGGACTTGTGCTTTCAGAGGTGGTAGATGGTTCTTCAGATTATCAAGAGACATTTTCTGTCCCACTGCACATCTGACACCTCACCTAATTTGTGTGAGAGACTGTAGCCTACATTCTGCTGAATTCTACTGAATGACAATCCTGAATATGGTCATGGGTTTGCTGTGCATTGCAAATCCAAAACATATGTTCTCAAATGACACATGCTAGGTAAACTTTGCTAAATGCCTGGCTATTAAGACTATTAACTGCACATTACATGCTAATAAATGGTCTGAAGCAAGAGGAATTTTTAGTCTACCTTGTGCACTGACTGCTAACTGTTACTGAAAAAGTACTGACCACTGTCACGTCAAATAAACCATAAACTACTGCTTAATATCTAAAGTAAAGTAGCAGCTAGCTGGCATCAGTTACTTGTAAAATGCATAGATAATGTTTACCAGTAAAATCTCAATTTAGCAATTTTGCTTGCACCTAAGTTATCACAGATTTGAGTTTGCTAAAATTAGTGATAATGTCAGCTAGTTCGAGGTGTATGCTGGGCTTACCATCAAATTAGCAGTGCATTTCCCGTATTTAAGAATGATTAAACATGGACTTACCTGCAAGTGATGCACGGGCATCCTCTTGCAGTTTCTTTTTCCTTTTTTTTCTCTGCTCCTGACTCCTGCTGTCTTTTCAGGGCCATTTCCAAAAAAAAAAAAAAGTTGACAGCCTGCTGTCAAACTTTGTCAGGCACAATCCAACGGACCACTGAGATAGGGGAGGGCACCCACCTGGAGCTGGGAAGTTCAGTGTGTGTGTGTTTTGGGGGGCACCGTCAATTTTTGAGCAATTAAATATATCTCTTGTTCTGCCCGTTTTGTGATATACATGCCTAAAAAGTGCCTAATATTTATATCCTGAAATAATATTGGGATTATAATTATTATTATGATTTTTCTTTAGGTCATTTTTGATGGCCCCTCAGCGCTTGGTGCCCTACGCACAGCGCATGATGCGCATGGTGGGAGTGGTGGCGCTGTCGACGTGCAGACCACGGAACGTGAACCAATGACCTTCCAACAGCAACACTCTGGCTCTACCCCTGAGCCAGATCCGCCCTAAACCAAACCAAACCTGCTAGTATGCTGCAACAGCTGTGCATCCTTGGGAAAGGTGATATGTAATTTTGGGAGTTGCTGGCGATGTGTGGTTTAGGTGTGAGGATGTGTTGAGTTGAAAATTAGGGGCATACGTCTTTAACTACAGACACAAAACAAATTGTGTGGAAGAGCGGTGCAAGTCTATTTTGTGTGCAGTCGTGTGTGTGTGTGCGTTTGCATGTCTCCTGGTGCGTGTGTTTATGTGTGCCCTCTAGGCTTCACGAGCCTGTCAATAAGAGTTAAAGGACTCCAGTAGAACAGATGATTCTCCAGGGTCCGCAATGACCCTCTGAGCTGAAATGCAAAGTGTGTTAGAAGAGAGCCTTCACAAGCTATCAGTCAACATGTGTGTGTCCGTGTTTGTGCTTGCATTACAAACATGCACTTTGGCCAATAATGGCAACTTTGTTTGCACTCTTGCGTGTGCGTGTGGTCGTCTCATTTGAAATGCGAGAGGCTCCGGGTGCATGCATGTGTGTGTGAACGTGTGTGTGAAGGCATTGGTATTCCATCGCCCTCAGCAATCCGTGGCCAAACAGATCCCATCATGTTTGTATTAGCAGACCAGATAGGCTGCTTTCCCTCCAGGCTCGCTGCATGCTGATGCTCCTTTCAGCCAGCTTGGATGGATAACAGCATCCACTTCATGCTTTGGACCTGCATTCGCAGCTCATAGTGTTTTTGGAGGTTTGTTTGGATGCGGCCCTCCAGAATTGCTTCAGTGTCCGCCATGTGCATGCCTCAGTGGTTTTAGGGGCAACTGGCTTCATTGGCCCGGGAGCAGAATGTGATGCAGTCTGTCAGCCAGGACTGAAACTGTTTGCCTATTCAGGAAAGATACAGCAGTTATTACATTTTGATGCTAAATACAGCAGTTTAACAACAAATAAATAATAAAGAGAGGCGCCGAGAGGACCAGATCATTTACCAGTTTCTACACTGCATTTTAAAAAATGCACAACCTGTTCAGAATATACATGTAGCGGATGTCTGCGGTGGCTTGCAGCATAAAACATGGAAAAGCCTTGAAGGAAACTGCAGTTTTTAGAGACTTTGAGTTTCAAGCAGCAACTTCAGCGGCTGGAAAATGAAGCCAATGTGGAGGAACAGAAAACTGCAGTCCCTCGAGTGGCCACACGAAGCTTGTCAATCAAGCAAGTTGACTTACTGGTACAAAAAAGGTTTGGGACTGACTGGTTACTCTTTCATATAAACCACTTGTTTGAATAGTATTAAGGCTAAATTTGTGCATAACTAGGAGAGTGGCCTCTTTGAGTGACAGCTAGGAAAAACAATGGGGCTTGGTGCGTGGTCAAGTGGACTAACAGACCAGAGAGACAAGTGCTGATGTTTAAGATGAACGTGCGGTTCTGTTAGTGTTAACCTGCAGACAGCTGCTGGAGATGGTGAGCTCTGGAGGAGACAGTCTGTTTTTTAACACTTTAGAAAGGATTAAAAAAGTGGCTTTACCTTCACTCTTGCCTCTCAAGCTGTCTGCACAAACGAGCTGCAGAGGTTCTGATCTCGCCTGTAATGTACTATAATTTTTTAATTCTGAATGGAGGGGAGCTGTGCTTTTCTTCATGAATGTATTAAGAGTGGTAGGGAAAATGAAAAGAGCACAGGCCAACAAAACAAAACAGAGTATCTGGTGAGTTCTTTTGTCAGAGACAAAACTGAACACTCACACACACACACACACACACACACAGTATCTGCTGGTTGTTACACACTGTCTTGCAGCTAATGTACAGTGGAGAATCTTGGCTGTTTGAGGCAAATAAACCTGCGGAAAAGACAACTCACTTTGATAACAGGAGGACACATTTGCTAATATGTTTGTGTGAATACTGATAGCTTGTTAGCCTTAGGTAGCTTGGTAGCTTCCCCTTGGGGGGGGGGGGTTGATTTGGAAGTATAACTGAATGTTGCTAATTTGCCAGTCATTCTTAAATGATTACAAGAAACATTTGGTGTGTGATTCTACCACTAGCACCCATTTTGAGGTATTTTCAACCTGCATCGCCATCAGAACACTTGTGCTTGTTGCACCTTATGATTTAGGATCAATGGCTCAGTGTTCGATATAGCAGTGGTGGTGACGCGCCAAGAAATGTGAACAACACAGGACTGAAAGTATTTTCAAATGTTTCATGAAAAAGAATATAGATAGGTATTTGTTAGACCTCAAGGATACAAACACTGATTCAGTGTAAAATGATACGCAAGATTACATTTTGTAGAGAAGTGTTGGCAACATTCATGTTTTGTTTGGTTTTTTTAAAATACAGAGTTCAACCGCAACGTTTTCAGCACAATTACAGTTTTTCTTGATTGCTTTGATGCAGCGGTCAACTCAAACTCCACATTTTCAAAACAGTTAAGACACAGGCCGAAACAGTGGCGCTCATCGTCAAAATGACATATTTTGTTCGCAAAAGGCTCTAACTGTGGCTGAAAACTCAAATGCTGTAAATACACAAAATACATGTAAACCACAATGAAATCTATTGGAGTATAAGAAATTAAGAAAGCTGGTAGTCTCGTAGTCCACAAACCATTTCTGCAGCTTCACAGCAAGCATTTTCCTGAACAACTGACGTAGTCGGGGACTTGTTATAAAACGTAGAAAAGAAGATAAAGATAAAATCTATTACAGTAAAGTATAAAAATCTATTACTGTAGAGTAAAAGAAATAGCCAATATTCTCTTCTGTCTTGACGATGGGGCCACATGGCCTCATCCACATCACATTCAACATCCTCTCTTGCAATGCACCGAAGGAAAAATCTTCTTGCATGCCTCATCCAACCTTGACATTCCTCTGCATTTCTATTTCTCACTTTCATCTGCCTTAGACCTCTCCCATCCATGGTGGTAAAGAACAACACAGACGCTGCACCTTTTAAGGCCTGCAGACTGATTGCTTATTGAGGATTTGTGTGAAGGAGTGTCAAACAGGCGTTTCAGTGATTTCATACTGATGTGGTGGTTGTGATAGTTCAGAACAGATGGTTTCTGTTTGGTTACCATAGCTAAAACAATGGAGCGTGGACTGTCTGAATGACATCCGTGTTACCTGTTCTGCAAAAGGGTGGGGGAAAATGTGTCAACCCAGTGAGAAAGGGTTAACACATTTGCAAGAGGTGTCTTGTGCTCTGCTGAGGCAGTGATGATGAAAACCGAGTGGATCTCTGTTTCTTTAAGCAGGTCAAAGCAATCAAGAAAAACTGTAAAATGGGTTTTGCTTTTCCGAGGGGTTGTCAAATTTGCACTGCGAGTGAAAAAGAATACAGTAAGATTAAGTCTGGCTGTCAGCGCAAAGGCGCTTTCAAACCTGTTGAGAAGTGCCGAGGCAAACTGCCCACATCCACTGAAGTCACTTCAGGGTGACTTGTGATGTTGAAAAGACTCGTAACCTAAAAGTTCTTCCTGCCATCTTTGATCGACTGTTTGTCTGAGAACTGATTCTAAGACAATGACGCTTCTTGTGCTGTTTCTAAAATAAAGTCATCAGTAAGAAATAATGCAAGAGCAAAGTGTACCTTTTAGTTGAGAAGCAATAAAATGTGTTCACTTATGAATTTCCCCTTCTGGTGTATTGAATTCCTCCATTTTCTCTGTTATTGATGAGACAGCTTATGCTTTCTGCAGACACTGGCAGAACCTGGAGGGGGATAACGACCTTTAGACTGTACTTTTAGGGTAAAAGCTGCGGGGAGAAAAAAAAGAATTTAGTCGCTGAGATCTATGACGTTACAGGAAAGAATTTATAGTAGTATTTGACTGATTTTTACCCATGTGTAGTTTATATTATAGGGGTGCTATGAAAGTAGTGCCGTGTCTGCAGCAAGAAAAGCGGGTCATATTCCTAGTAAAATATTCAGGCTTTTAGTGATGTATTCACACTGTCTTGTGTCAGTGCGCAGAGAAGAAGCTGTCACGATGATCGCCTTAAACGATCTTCCTTTGGCTACTGTCACGTCTCATTGCGTGCTGAAAACGCTGCGGAGCCTGTGTGTGTTGCAGCGCGTGTGTCGGCGTGCACGTGTGTTGTTTGCAGTTTTGCAAAAGCAGACGAGAGGTCGAGCATCCCTCAAATGCTTTGTTGACCTTGTTATCTTTTCTCCCGTGCTCCCTCTCTGACTCCGTCTCCGTCCTTTTGTCTCTCCCTGTTCCACCACGCTGAAGCAAAGTGGAAATGACAGTTTCCACTGGGTGTTTTCCTTTAATGGACGTTGTTCTCTGAGTGTCCTCCGCCCGAAGAGCTTCCGCAGATTTAAACTGGTTACAGCCCCCCTGCTTTGCAAAGCACGTTTCATGTTTTTGTCTACAGCTTTTAGCCGAGTATCTACCTCTTTCATCTGTTGGTTTCCAACATAGCGCAGCCGTTAGCTCCTTTGTTTGGTTTGCTGTGCACACACTGAGGGAGGTTGGGATTTCTGTTTAACAAGTGTTTATTTGTGCTCACCGAGGAGTCCAGCTAGGAAAACAGAACGCAGTGCGCGGCTCTCGTGGGAGAAGCCGAGTTTGCCAGATACAAGAATCACAAATCGGCAGCAGAGAAAGAAGTGCTAATGCCATAGATCTTTCTTAGACCTGCTCCGGGCCAATGGACGTCCAGAGTTTGCCTCATTCAGGTGAATAAAAAATGTGTTTTTAAACTTGCCCTGTGAAAATAAGGAAATGTGTTGGCTGTCCACCTAAGTGATGCTGATTGCCAGTAAATGTCTCCACCATGTGAGGGAATCAAACATCATTTTGGGTGGTAGCGACACAGACCCTGAAATAAGAGAAATTTCAACTTAAAGGAATAGTTCCACATTTCATCAGCTAACTTAGAGTTAGACATGAGGACTGATACCATTCTCGTGTGTACTTCAAGTATGATGCAAGCGTCAGGAAGCAGTTAGCTTAGCTTAGCATAACTGTAAGCAGAAAAAGAATCCAAGGATGTTTTTGTCATTCCTATAAAGTTGCATAGTGGCGCGTGAAGCCAAAAAAGCATATGCACAAGAGACTTTGGCCAACTAAGCTGGCTAACTTCTGGTTTAGCACCCTGCCAACTTAAATGGTGATAAAACTCAACTCATGATAGGGAAACTAATAATTTTGTGGGGGGTAACGATGCTCAAAAAAATGTATTCACGCGTTGAAATCTGCTTCTTACACAATGTCGGGCCCCAGTACATCATGTGACGTTGTAATTACACATTTCGGTCACTTCAAAAGTCGCCCTCAACGACTGGAGCACTTCCTGGGGCCATGTGAGCTTCAGGTGCTGCATAAACAGCTAGTTTAGCTAGCTAGTTTTCGCTAGTTCATAATCATGCCTTTTATAACCTTTAATACTCACTAATTAGCATTTTATGTGTTTTTTTAATAATCTTTACGACTTGTGGTTTTACAGAAAGTTACATATGGGAATTGTTTCCTGGCTCACCATGGTACTTCCTGTAGTCTTGTCCTCAACCTGAGATTGTCACACAGGCCCTCACTCTTAGCTTTGACTGATCCAGGCTATGGACGTTTGTTTTTCCCTAATTTCAATTTTGATGCTACGCTAAGCTAATCAACTCCTGGTGGTAGCTTCACGCCAACTGAACAGACAGACCCAGAGAGTGGTATCGATCCTCTCAATTAACTCTTGGCAAGAAAAACAACAATGCTCATTTCCAAAAATGCTAGACTATTCCTTTTAAACTGGATTTCTTTGATTTTTTTTTTTTCTCTCTCAGCTCATCAAACTAGTTAAGCAGTGTAAAAATAGAACCACGTCCCTGAGCATTATGATTTCAGTAACATCTGTTTGACACTGAGCTTATTTCCCCAGACTGAAAATGCAGTCACAGTGCTGTTCTTTTATGTGTTTTAAACATTTTTTCAAAAGGGCCCAGTATATATATATATATATATATATATATATATATATATATATATATATATATATATATATATATAT
>JARJLU010012853.1:0-10067 GCA_030272975.1 Sparidentex hasta | reverse complement strand
ACACACACACACACACACACACACACACACACACACACACACAGTGTAGATATATCTACTGCTGCTATACTGCTGGATCGTGACTCCGAGTGCTGACAGTGATGAGTCATTACGAGTGCTGAGACAACAGTAACTCCTCCTCGTGTGTTTAGGGAGCAGAGGAGGATTCGTTCTGCAGCATCTCTCACAATAAACTGGTTCATCAGCACTGATCAGGACAAACACACTCCGCTGGAGTGTGTCGAGCAGTAACAGTGAACACGGCTCACCTGTGGCACAGCGTGTCTGAGGTTACGTGAGGTGACAGACAGATGAAACACACTTTAACATCTGTTTGAACCAGTTAACATCAGTTCGGCTGTGTTGAATGAATCCCTGCTGTTTCAGGAAGTGAAAGTCATTAATGTTTCTCAGAGTTAATGTGACGAATGTGAAACTCTCTGACTGCAGCGCTGTGAAGTCAGACAGGATGAAGTGTTACAGAAGTCTTACTCCTCCGTCAGACTCCGTCAGTAACACATGTAGCGGAGGAGACTCCATGTCTGATCGCTGCATCCACTGTCATGACCTGGTGTTCAGTGGTGACGACTGTTACTGAGACAAGAGATTCAAACAGCAGCACAAATATTCAGATGTGTGAATTTGAATGGCTGCATGTTGGAAGGAAACTGTAAAAGCATTCATAGTATTTCTTGTGTTCCTTCCCCCGCCTCTCCTCTCCTTCACCTGTTGGTCTTCAATGGGAACCATGGAAACAGAGCGATCTGCAGCCAATCAGCAGCAGCAGCCGCCGCTGGCTGCTCAGCCCGGCTCCTCCACAGAGGGACGGCGGGATGCTGAACACTCATTGTTTGGAGTTGTTTGTGATGTCACGGCGGTATTGTTTGTTGGCGTTCTTTCATCCCGGGAGCTTTTTTCCCTCTGGCGGCTCCGAGTCCTCACGCAGCTGCAGAAAGTCTTCAAGCTGAAGTCGAGTAAAGACTCACAGCAGAAATGTTTCACTGCTGCCTGAGTTGGTACTTTTTCTGTCTTTAAACACTTCATCTACCAAAAATCTGCACAACTCAAACTAGAAGCTCGTGTGAGTCGACACAGAAAAGATCCAAGTGTAGAAAGATGAAGAGAGAACTTAAAAGAGAACCTGTCATCGTCTGAACCACAGGATCCAAACCTCGTCTTGGATCTCAGTGTCAGAGTCGAGTCGATGTGTCGTCACTGGACGCTTCCAGCTGAAACACGCAGATGTTGGCGAGCAGTCGGCTGTAGATGACAGTCAGTAGCCACCAGCTGTCAGCCTGCTGAACGGCTCCATGCTGGAGCGGGTCGCAGGTTCTGCTGACATTCACAGGCACAAATGTTTTGGAGGAAAAAAACAGCCGGACTGACCGCGTCGGGACCTTCACTGCTCTCTGATGATTCCTGTTCAGGGTTTCCAGCCGCTGCTGTCCTCTTACTGCACTTTTATGATTTGAATGAAACACTCCACCTGCTTCAGGTGGAGGAGAACTTCCCCTCAGGGAGCCGATGAACTGAAGCGAGTTGTTTCTGCAGGTCAGTGAAGCGTTTCCTTCTGGACTGGTCTGAGTCTTCTAACCCTCCATGACTCTTTATCAAGTCGTGTTCATCACTAATTCACAACTTATGTTGGCTGACTGCAAAAAAAACCAAAAACATTTAGGAAACTTCTAAAGTTGATCTGATGTGATGAAACATAAGCAGAAATGAGGTGAGAATGAAGCCGACGTTAAAGAGCGACACAGATACAAACAGAACTGTCTGCATCACCTCAGTGAAAACTAGTGAATGTTTACATCCTCACACACACACACGCGCACACACACGCACACACACACACGCACACACACACACGCACAGGCACACACATGTCTGTGAAGTCGTGAATTCTGTGTGACATTGCATGAAACAAGCTTTTTCTGAACACGTGACCAGAAACCATGTAGATAACAGAACATGAAGAAGTTGGTTCTGTTCAGCAGGCGGGTCGACTCTCGGACGCCGCTTCATCCACTTTGTGCTTAATTATTATGAAAGTGTGTGTGTGTGTGTGTGGAGGTCAGTGAGGCCGGTAGTTTTCCACCTGGTGCAGAGCAGTAAAGTCGGGCCGGGGCGGTCCGGTCGTCCAGAGATACCTGAGAATCCAGTTTGACCTTTGACGCGTGACGAACGCTCAGAAACCACCGAGTCTCTGAAACGTGTCCTGGTTGTTTGTGAATGTGAAACCTCGAACTGGGTTCAAACGTCCACTACGACTGGACAACCTGACTAGATTTTGGTGACGTGTGATGTCATAAAGGTCACAGGTTAAACTCTATGACATCACGATGTTCTGCTGAAGAGCTCAGGAACAGAAAGTCGACTGGTGCCGAGGAAAAGAACCGACGTGATTCTGCTTCAGACCAAACTATCGATCAGTAGTTATGTTACGAGAGCTGCGACAGTCGATCGACTCGTCACTCATCAATTAATGAAAATGTTTACTGTGAAGATGATCAATCAGTGTGAACGTTTCCGGTCTCTGTCTTCGTCTGTGACACTGAACTGCAGATCTTTGGTTTGTGACGAATCGCTGCTCCACATTTTCAATTTTATGCACTAAACAAAATAATCTTCAGAGGAACAACAGTGAGCCTGCTGACGTGGTAAAACTGTGTTCTGCAGAGTACACAGGCTGATCACATGGTTCTGCTGCATCAACAGAACCAGAACCACGGTGTCACACAGTCGCACAGAATAGTCTGCAAAGAACTTTGTGCGTTAATCAGATTTTTATCCGATGAATCAAATCTCATGATGCGTTCACACGACTGCATGAATAATGTGGAAACTAGATGAATGAGAGTCTGTTAAACTGCACGTAGACGAGCTCAGAGTCGTTAATATCATATCTGACTCTATCAGTAATAATATGAGCGCTTTTAATAAGTGATTCTGAGAAACAAGCTCAGTTTCACCAGGAACTAAAACTCTCCTGCAGCATTTTGTGACATTTGATCGATGAAGAAATACGTGTTAAATAATGTGAAAACCAATGAGAGTGAAAATAATCAGGTTTCATCAGTGAACCATCACTTTGTGTTCAGCACAGACTGCTGCAGACGATGTCGCTGAGTTTTATTACGTGCTGGTTTTAAATTCCTCAAACTCAGATTTGTGTTAATTTAATTGTTCTTCAGTGAGAATCTGCTGCAGCGGCTTGTTTCCTCCAGAGCGTCAGTAGATTTAATCTCCTGTTCTCCTCACTGTCGCCTCCCCTCGCTCTCCTTTTTGTTCTCAGACCTTTCAGAGCTGCTGCCCCTCCTCCATGCTGTGTGTGTGTGTGTGTGTGTGTGTGTGTGTGTGTGTGTGTGTGCGCGCCTCTCATAGCGCCAACTACCCCCCACACACACACATCCAGCCTCGCTCTCCTCTCCAACATCCGTATCTCCGTTTCTCCTCTCTCTCTCTCTCTCTCTCTCTCTCTCTCTCTCTCTCTCTCCCGCTGTGTGTGTGTGTGTGTGTGTGTGTGTGTGTGTGTGTGTGTGTGTGTGTGTGTGCACATGCCGATGTGTCGCGATGCGTTCGCCGGTGAACAGGTGTTCAGCACAGTGAGCCGGAGCTCCACAGTAGGGAGCAGATAGGAGCGCTGTCTCTCACACGTACCCAGGACTGAGCATCACATCTGGGGCTGCCGGAGTCTCTGCTCCCCCTCTGGAGATGATCCAGAGGTCCAGAGAGCCGGAGGCAGCCAGGAGGAAGCACACAGAGGTTTAACCCGGCGGAGGAGACTCGTGCGCTGGGTTAGATCCTCGTTGGTCTGTGCAGTGAGTATTACTGCTGCCAGAAAGTTTTTTATTCTACTGCAGCATCTATGAGGAGAGCGTTTTGCCTCGGTTTGTGTCTGACAGGTGTCTGACAGGTGTCTGGTCCTTATTTGGGTCATGGTGCTGGATCATCGACCCGTTCAGGTGCGCTGAGGTTTAGTCTGAGAGTTTCTTTCTCTGCAGTCCAGCGCGAAGTCGGAGCACAGCCGAGTCCGTCAGAAGACGCTTGATGAAGTCTTTATGAAATAATTATTTTCGCCGCAGTGAAGTTTTCGTTGTCGTGACGACGCTGAGAAGAGTGACAGTTTGACAAGACAGAGAGCGAAGGAGGCGAAGATGTGAAGGAGTCCTGAATCCAAGCTGCGTTTCATTCTTCTGATCTCTGACAGCTCCTGCAGAGGACTTCTTCTCTCTGAGGATTTATAGTCAGGAGGTTTAACAACCCTTCTGTTCTTCTGTGTGTGTGTGTGTGTGTGTGTGTGTGTGTGTGTGTGTGTGTGTGTGTGTGTGTCAGGTCGGACAGTAAGATCTCTCGGTTGGCTCAGAAGTGGAACCAGAGACCAGCGGGAGATGCTCTGATTAAAGACCTGAAGCCGCTGCTGTACACGGGAATCCCCCGATCCTCACTCAGCCTGGACAGGTGAGGACACACACACACACACACACACACACACACACACACACACACACACACACACACACACCTGCAGGTGGAGACTCCTCGCCATAGCAACAGCAGCGGAGGCTCATGGGTAATGTAGTGTTTGGAGTCGTCCACTGAAGGGACAGATTAATTCAAGCCAGTGATCTGTAGGAGGGAACATTAAAATCTTAAAGCGTGTTGACTGTTGGGTCGACCAGCCGGTTACCTGCCTGCACCTGAGGCAGTGGGGCTGTTGCCATGGTTACCAGTGGTTTAACACACCTTGAGCTTTGGTTCATAAAAGTGGTTCAGCTGCCCGAAAATAGTTTGTGTGTGTGACAAACAGGAGGAAGTAGTGCGCCTGTCGGGGACTATTTTCAGCAGCGGATGAATCTGCGTTTGGTGCTGCGGGAGTGTTTGTGTGTGAGCACGGCTTTACACAGTGGACCCAACATCTTTGGGTCGTGGACAGAACCAGACATTTTAAGGTCGTCCTCTGGTCTCACAGTTCTGGTTTAAAGCTTCAGAACAGAACTGTGCGGTCGGGTCAGACACCAGTAACGTGTGTTCGTACAGTTGGAGCAAGTTTGCTCTTAAATCCTCGACGAAATCCAGATTTCTGCCTGAATAGAAGCCGTCAGTGTGAGAGCGTTTGAATGGGTTCATGTGATGATGAAGGGATTATTCTGCTCCCGGCTGACGGGCTTGTTAGTGGGTCAGAGTTCTGTGTGAATGGATGAAGATCAAGATGATAATTAAGTGAAAACATGACAGAAGTTTTTAATAAGTTTCATTACGTTAGAACGTAACTGTGGGGTGCCGAATAATTTGTTCTCCTCTTTGTTAGCATCGGGTTAGGGTTAGCATGAATAATTTAAGGAGTAGACAGACACACACACACACACACACACACACACACACACACACACACACACACGGTCAGACTGAACAGTGAGTTATGTAACACAATTATAAAAGCAGTTTGTGCTGTTTAAGTAGTTTAAAGCGTCTTGTTGTCTCTTCGGGTTGAGGATTGAGAGTTTGCTCGGTCTGATTTTCAGACGTCAGTGAGGTTGATTGTGTCGCATCGATCATCTTGTGTCTCGTTTCACGTCCGACTGATGTCACTCCAGTCTCAGCCTCCATGTTTGTCGGGTCGTGGTTCCTCCGGCTCAGACCTCCAGTCCAGAACCCCAGGCGTCACTGGAGTCTGATTTACTCCTTGTAATTGACCCAAAGGCTGATCAATAAGTTACTCTTTTGATCATTCATACTAAAATCACTGATAGATGCAGCTCAGCTTGATTCAACTGGCTCTTGTTTCTCCTCTGTCAGAACTTGTGGATGGTTCCTGCAGCTCTGATGGTGTCACAGGTCGAGCTGGAGCTCCTACAGTGGAGTGAAATCACTTCAGAACACTGAAGGTCACAGAACCGTACAAGCATCGGTGGTTGGCTGGTCGGTTGGCTGGTCGGTTGATGTTGAATTTCTCCAAGTGTAATATAGAGAAGTAGCGATGGCGACGGGCTCGTTTAGCTGCTGGATGAAAAACTGAAGCGATCTGTGGAGAGTGTCGAGGCAGCAGAGAGTCGAGCAGGCGGACAGACATGAAGCTTTGAGTCGCTCTCTGATATATAAAACCTCAGAGGAATCATTCGAACTGTATTAAACAGATCAGTTCTGATGTTTTGACGGAGATCCACAGATCATTAGCCTCCACCTGTCTCTCCTCCTCTCTCCATCCCAGCAGACGCCTCCCGGGTGTTATGAACCAGCAGATGCAGAACCTGCAGTTGTCCCAGACCAGGAAGGGCCCCAGTGGGCCGGCCTCCCCGAGCGCCGCCAAGCGCCTCTACAGGAACCTGTCGGAGAAGCTACGAGGAAGCACCTCCTCCTTCGAAGATGCCTACTTCTTCGGCAAGACGGACCGCCTCCGCAAAGCCTCGGTGAGTCAGCGGGAGAGGACGAGGAGAAACATTCACTGGTAAAACACACTTTCAAAATAATGCTTCATATCAAATCACCTGAGAAGTGTCGGTTCACCAGCACCTCTGACCCCACGTTGACACAAAAACAGTCGGTAACACACACTTTAGATTTAAAGGTGTTGGATCAGCTGTCAGACTTCACTCTGGTTTCAGAGCTTCCACTGAACGTAATAAACCTGTTTGTGTCCTCACTGACTGTCTGGGAACATTCGTGTTAGTCATCAGCGGATCTCGATGATTCACCGTGTTCAGAAGAAAGAACACAGTACATGTTAAGGGAAACCCGGCGAGGCTGCCGAGCTGCTTTGTGTCAGACACAACGATCAATAAAGACCTCGTTAAGTTCTTTACTAATTCTGTTAACGCTGATGTCTGCACAGCCTCTGTGCTCCATCTGTCACATGTTCCATTCCATCTCCCAGCCGCTACTGCAGTTTCAGGCCGTCTGTCTTCAGGCAGCGCTTGTTCTTCTCACAGGCGATCAGAGAATTAGAGGGGAGGGTCGAGTGCCTTGCTCGAGGACACTCGGTGTCATCTCTCACTCTTCATTCTAGCTCCTCCATCATCACGTCCGTCCTGCTGCACCGAGAAACATTTGGTCGCTGAGATTCATCATGTGTGATGACGGGGGTGTGTGTGTGTGTGTGTGTGTGTGTGTGTGTGTGTGTGTGCTGACATTTACAGAGCAGTCACAACAGCAGACATGACAGAGAGGCCGTTGGGGGAGGAGGGGTGTTCGAGGGTGGGGGTGAAAAAATCAAAAGGCAAAGAGCTCGATGCTTCTGAGATCTACGGCAGGCCAGAGGGGTCAAAATGATCTCAGTTAAACAGAGTTGGTTTCAGATACACAAGGAGTTTGTTCTGGTGTTTGCAGCAGCACAGAAACAGAACAAACGTTAATAAAACAATGATAATATCATTCTGTCTTCTACAGGTTCAACACTTATTAGTTATCAGAACAATAACAATATATAAATGTTTTACTTATCTACCTCTTATATCTCAGCCAACATATTTAAACTTGTCGGCCTCTATCTGCTGCTGACACCTGGCAGGTGAAGCCCTCGCTCGCGGGTACAAACAGGTTGTGGAAAAGTGTGAGAAAACATCCTCAGTTTGTTGTTTCTGTGTGAGCAACCCGGTCGTCACGGTAACATACTGTCAGCGTACGTCTGATATCGATCCATCAGCTGAAACACGTGTTTTTTTCAGTGTTCCCTCAAATGTGGTTCTGAAGCCCTGAAGATGTGTGACAGTCAGCAGCAGCGCACTGAAAATCACCCCGAGCAACAAAGCGTTTCATATCGGCTGAGATCTGAAAACATTTACGCAGAAGCTGATGGATAATAAGTAACGACTTGAGTTACGGCAAGCTGCTAACACCAGAGACGGCTGTTTCAGCCAGCATCTCTACATTTATAACGTGAAACCAGACGTCAGGACAGTTTCCAGCCGTGACCGTGGCAACAAACTCGTTGGTACTTCTTTGGATGATACTGAACGAGGCGCTGGTACCGAGTGGTCGGGACATTTTCATCACAGACGACGAGGTGGAGCTACCACAGACCGCCCCTCGCTCTCCTGCTTGTTCCCATGGTAACCTGATGGTCGCTAACGTCAGTCTGAACTGTCAACAAATCAAATCTGTGCTTCGGGCGCTTTCATCTGGTAACCACGGTAACCAGGTGAGTGCAGCCCAGTGATTAAATATTTCCTGTAATTTGACAGTTGACCAGGGATCATTCATGACGGATGAGGTCCAGTTCTAGTCTGGAGCCCCGAGGACCGTTCTCTGCTGCCGTGTGTTTATGACCTGATATCAGGATTCTGTTCACATCCGCGAAAAATAAATTGGGAGAAATTGTTTTTTTCAGTAGAATTTGCTTTAACTGAATCTCCATGGGATTTATTTCTTGTGTGACGAACAGAGAAGAAAATGGAATTATGTTTATTTCAAAAAACAAAAATGAGTTGATAATGATCCCAAGCTGTAGACACAGGAGAGGAAATACATAGACCAGGTTTAGAAAGTGGATCACTAGAAAAAACCCCTCCAGGGTTTCCATACAGTTCTCATCTCCTCAGCACGGCCATGATTCTGTCGCCGAGCCGCCCGCGGCCTCTCTGCACAGCACGCCTGTTTCAGAGGCTCCACCGCGCTGTTAGGACGGCGTCTCTTCGCTCAGCTGTATGGAGACGACACGCCGGGTCAACCTGCACAGAGCAGATCAAACCGTCGTCTGCCCTCTGTCCTCTGTCCTCCGACCTCTGTCCTGTCCTCTGTCCTCTGACGTCTGTCCTCTGTCCTCCGACCTCTGTCCTGTCCTCTGTCCTCTGACGTCTGTCCTCTGTCCTGTCCTCTGTCCTCTGTCCTGTCCTCTGTCCTCTGACGTCTGTCCTCTGTCCTCTGTCCTGTCCACTGTCCTCTGTCCTCTGACGTCTGTCCTCTGTCCTGTCCTCTGACGTCTGTCCTCTGTCCTCTGTCCTCTGTCCTCCGACCTCTGTCCTCTGTCCTGTCCACTGTCCCTTGTCCTGTCCTCTGTCCACTGTCTTGTCCTCTGTCATCTGTCCTGTCATCTGTCCTGTCCTCTGTCCTGTCCTCTGTCCTGTCCTCTGTCCTCTGTCCTCTGACGTCTGTCCTCTGTCCTGTCCTCTGTCCTCTGTCCTCTGTCCTCTGACATCTGTCCTCTGTCCTCTGTCCTCCTCAGACCATGCAGGGCAGTGACTGTATCTTCGAGGCGGTGGAGCAGCAGGACCTGGACACGGTGCAGATCCTCCTCTACCAGTTCTCAGCAGACGAGCTGGACCTGAACACCCCCAACAGTCAGGGCCTGACGCCGCTCGACATCGCCATCATGACCAACAACACGCCCATCGCCAAACTGCTGCTGAAGGCCGGCGGCAAGGAGAGTCCACACTGTGAGTCCACCACAGCTGCTGCAGCCCGGTACTGAAGTCCAGTTCTCCAGTACCGGACTGAAACATGAGGAACATTTATTATACATTAAACTACCCGACAGTTTACACACATACAGCTGAACACGAGTCATTCATCAATCAGGCTGTTAACAGATTATTGATTATCACCATCGTTCCAGCTTCTGACACGTGATCAGCTGTTTGTCGTGTCTCTGTCTCTGGGTTAAAGATGATTGATGAGTTGTTAGTCCAGGTGTTCAGTCAGTCGTATTCTTCACATTGTTTGGCTCAGTGATCATTGATTGATTGTTTTGTGATTCAAATGAAGAAACGTTCTGCAGGTGCTACCTGTACGTGCAGCTGTGATTGGCTGGATGCATCTGTCAGCTGGAGAGAAGCAGCAGCGTGTGGCTGGTTAGAGATCAGCTTCCCCCCGTTCAGCTGTTCAGTGTTTGATCAGTCGTGGACGGATGTTTCCTCCTCACACCTGACTCTTCACCTGTTGTCACAGTTGGACTGATGTGAGGAGCTCACAGCTGCAGACGTCTGAGCGTTGAGTTCATGTTCTGATGATCTTTCTGAACATCAATGAACCCAATTTCATCACAACAGACAGGAAGGACTCTTCAGTGAGGTCTGATCCTCCCGTCTGTATTTCACTTTATCAGCTCCAGTGCTGATCAAACGGCCTCAGAC
>JARJLU010012852.1:0-10959 GCA_030272975.1 Sparidentex hasta | reverse complement strand
AATACTCTCATGTTCAGAATACTAATAGCATGGTACTCTGAGGCTGAGAGATAATATGTTTGCGCAATGCCTTATTTATATTGTATTTTTATCACTTGGTTTTTTTCTTCAGTTTTTATTCGGTGTGACATTTTTGACTTAAAAGAAATAAAATCTTGTACATACATGCAGTTTATGTGTGAGTGTATTAAAATTGATTGTGATATTGACTGCGATGCAAGTGGGCGCCGGCTAAGATCTTGCCTTGGGCACCAAAGCCATTGTCTCAAAGTGAGGACATATTGGTCTCATGAAGGAGCTGTTGAGGAGTTGTGGAAAGCAGAGGCCAGATCTCGTCAAGGTCTCCATCAACAAAGAGAGGAGAACCTGCTGAGCTCTGACAGCTTTTTGACTAAAGTTTAGACATTTTATAACCTAACTATCTTTGCCACTCCTCCAAGATTCTGCCTTATTTGTAAACTGGTGTCCCTTCACTTTTGCTCTGTTAAGCATCTTCATTAGACCCTCTTTTCTATTATGAGCTTCTCAAGCCTTACTCATATATTCAAACTGGGGATTAATAAAAGTTAGTCTTCATCTTATTAATAAACTAAATTTACCACAGGTGATCTGAAGGAAAAGCAAATAAAGACAGTCCTAGAGCTGGAGCCTATACAATGCGACCCACTGCTCATTAGGGATGAGTTAAACACTGAGCATCACTATGGTGGAGTCTGAATGTATATTTGACATTTGACAATGGATAAACAGATGTCAGAAAAATTTAAATTAGAGCTCCAATTAAACAAAATATGTGACATTATCTGTGCACCACCTTTACTGAATGCCTCTTTATATGTTACAAAATGTTTTAACTTGCCCAATAATTTTCTTTGCACTACAACTTCACAGTGTCACACAGTGTTTCTGAATGCAATTTCCTGTGGAGGAGTTGCTGCAATTGTGGGCATCAGTTTGTTGGTATTGACTTGGGGACACATCCTTGACTATATTGGTGCTTACAGTTCTCTACAGGTATCAATCATATAATTTGAAAATTACTGACAACAAATGTCCTGAAAATATAAATTTTGTTGCCACAAACACTGCTCGAAATTGTCCAGAGAAATTCTTGAAACCATAAATGGTGTCATGCTTATGAATGATGAAATGCCTAAGTTCATTCTGACAAGTTTAGACATAAATCATCATCTTCCAGTTTAAGCACCATCTACTTCTGATTTAATCCCCTCCCATTCAAATACAGATGCATATAATTTGGTTTGTTGAACAGAAACATATAATAATGTGCTCCCTCATCCCTGTTGTGATATATATTTGAGAATCTTGCATGCAAACAAACAAATCTTAAGTAAGACATGCCAGTCTGTTTTTTTTGTGGGCTGCCTAGGTCAGAAAACATGGGATTCAGCAATCTATTCATATTTTGACCTTACATGAAGTGGAGGCTCATTTAAATGGTACCACCCCCAATCTGACAATTTTGCCATAAGCGCTACCTTTGTAAAGGTCCAGCCTTACTTTTTTAACTATGGACCACAGCACTTTTGCAAGTGTGAAATCACAGGATATTTTTTACCAAGAGGAGGGCCAGTACAAAGCTTAGCACAGGAGCTGTTCTGGTGTTGCCTGCAAGAATCAACACAAAAGGCTTCATCTGCTTCAGTCTAAGGATGGCAAGACCCAGTGGATTAACTTTATGTTTGAAGGAAACATGACAGAATTGCCTTCATGACAACTGGGAAACTATTGAGTTGTGTGAGTGTTTTATACTCATTAACTAGACTTGATTAGTTAATCAAAGAGCATAGTCTAGACCTGCTCAAATTGCGGTGTCATAAGACTTCTGTGAATTGAGGCTTTACAAATAAAGATTTATTGATTGATTGACTAGTTCATTGTCAGTGAGGGCCAATAACTGTACAAGCTCAGGAATAAATGTGTCTTAAATGTGTTTTAAATGTGAATCGTGTATTGCTGAGCCTGAAGGAGAATTTCTGTCTCTGTTGGGATGGACAATAACACCTCTTTGTTCTATTGTAATCCTATATCAATACCGGCTAGCTGGGACCCAACTTCGAACTTGGAAGTCGTATGCTTTGAGTCCACCTTCCTTCTTAGGAAAAAAAAGAAAAGAAAAGAAAAGAAAACAGAAAAGGCTTAGTTCCTACAGAAACTAAATTTTGGAGTTAAATTCTGGTCAACATAAACAGAGGAGCAATAGAAAGCATCCTGATTGGAAGCATCACAAATTGACACGGTCCAAGACAGGAGGGCTCTACAGTGGCTGCTTCAAGGTTCAGAAAGAGAGGCTCAAACGCAAGGCAAAGAGGCAAGGCAGGGATAAGTTACAACAAGGTAATTTATTAAGGCTTACACCAATAGAAAAACAGGACTGAGGAAGTAGTGACACAGTGCCCAAAGGCTGGCAGGGAGTAACTCAAACACACTCAAAAGGGAAAGTGAAAATAAAACCAACACGGTACACAAGCGAGCTATCATTACGAACAGATAAGGAGGGCGGCCGAGATGATGCGATGCGGTCTGTTGGAGATGGCGGTGGACAGGTGCTGTTATGCACGGGGTAGCAGGTGCATGGGTCCGTGAAGCCAGGTGAATCCTCAGCGGCGGAATCAGTAAAGCAGGCGGGTCCAGGAATGCAGGCGGAAAACGGGAAACTGGAAACAGAAACAGGAGTCAAAAATGGCTTCTTGCATGAGACAAAGCTAGAGCTGACCAACATTAAGGAACTAACTGTTAATTATGTAATGGTCCGGCATTGGGTTGCGGAGAGTGTCTTGTCTTTATGGTGGCAGGCGAACGAGTGAGGTCGCTACCCTCCATGCCACATGGATCAATCAGCTGATTGTTGAGTGGCTGCACTAGTCTGCTCTGTACCCTCATCATGCTCCAGCCTGCCAGAGAGAGGGAAAAGAGAGAGAGAAGCTGCCACTACCTGGCCCTAGACGTGGAGGGTGGGACAGTACCCTCCGTCCTACGTGCACCTCCAGGTCCAGGTGACGGCGGTAGAGGACGCTGGTCAGTGTGTTGTCCAGGAACTGGCGACAGGGAACCCAGCTGTGCTCCTCTCGTCCATATCCCCCCAGTCGACCATGAAATGGATCCCTCGACCTTGTTGATGGATGTCCTGCAGGCGATGGACAGTGTAAGCGGGCCCATCAGCTCAGGGGGAGGCTCTGGTTGGGGGTCCAGCGGAATCCTGGGTCCCAGGAGACTGGGGATTCTGGTGGATCCAGGTGCAGATCAGGTGCTCTGCTCTCGCTTTCTCTCCCAGACCCAGTTGTCAATCGTAATGGAGAGTGAGATGAGGTGGTCTAGGGTCCTTAAGAGCTTCACTCAGGCCCTCATAGAAGACTCCCTAGAGGGCACCATCATTCCAGGTGCTCTCCGCAGCCAGTGTCTGTAACACTCTGACACTCTGCGACACTCTGCGACACTCCTTGTCCCTTGGGAGATGGCCATGAGACAGTGGCCAGCATTGTTGCCACTGACTGGATGGTCAAAGACCTTCTTTATCCCCACTACAAATGCAGCAAAGGACTCCAGGGTGCTCTCATGGTGCCCCCAAACAGCTGTGCCCCACTCTCTCATCTCTCCTGACAATAACCCTATGGTATAGGCTATTTTAGAACGATCGGTAGCATAGGAGAGAGGTTGCATCTCAAAAACCAGCGAGACTTGTGTCAAAAAGGCTAGGCAGGATCCTAACTCCCCTTGGTAACGTTCAGGGACCAGAACAACAGGATCGCGAAAAGGCTGTGGGATGCTACTGCTAGCAACGGCAGGATTAACTGCCAACACTGAGCTCTGAGGAGTGGGTTGAGCAAACTGATTGGACAAAGCTTTTAACTGGATAGTTAGTTCAGAGACGTGGCTGAGCAAAACATGATTGCTACCCACTAAGGTGTGTAACATCTCACCATGTTTAGATAACAATAATTCCTGATTAGCAATAGCCTGTTGAAACATGAGAGTGGGGGAGGCTACCTTGGCACCGGTCTGAATACCTGCTGAGCTCATCTTGGCCGCACCATATTGTCACGGTTCAGACAGAGAGGCTCAAACGCAAGGCAAAGAGGCAAGGCAGGGATAAGTTTATTAATACAAAAACAGGCAGAGATGATGCGGTGCGGTCGGATGGAGATGGCGGCAGACGGGTGCAGCTGGCAGCGGGTGTGTGGGTCCGGGGAGCTGGGTGAAGCCTCGACGGAGGAATCGGGAGAGCAGGCGGGACCAGGAATGCAGGCAGAAAATGGGAAACTGGAAACAGAAACAGGAGTCAAAAACGGCTTCTGGCAGGAGACAAAGCTGGAGCTGTGCGACATCAAGGAACTAACTGTTAGTTATGTTACGGTCCGGCATTGGGTTACGTGGAACATCCTCTCTTTGGCAGGTGAACGAGTGAGGTCGCTACCCTCCATGCCGCCGGGTCAATCAGCTGATTGCTGAGTGGCTGCACCTGTCCACTCTGCGCCCACATCATGCTCCAGCCTGCCAGAGAGAAAGGGAGAAGAGAGAGAGAAGCTGCCCCTATCTGGCCCTATATGTGGAGGGTGTGACAGGCTGATTAAAACCACCAAAATATCACTGGTACCATCTACAGAGCCCAAAGATACTAAACCAGCGCAGCCACAGTCTGTTCACCTTGCCGCCACCTGGCAAAAGTAGTATCCACTACCATATCACCAGACTACAAAGCAGCTTCATTCCCCAGGCTGTCAGACTCATCAACATGCTGCATACCGCCCCAGGACATGCTGGAGGTCCTGGCTCGAAGGAGCCAACAAGACAACATCATCTGCAAAAAGCAAAGATGAAATCTGGTGGAACCATATGATTTGCCAGAATATCTTCAAGGCCAACCGGTAGTCCTCCTCTATGGCCTCCCTGAACTTTTCCCAGACCTGAGTTTTTACTTCCGCGACCACCTGAGCTGCCACATGCTTTGGCTGCCGGTACCTGTCAGCTGCCTCAGGAGTCCCCGAGCCAACCAGGCTCAATAAGACTCCTTCTTCAGCTTGACAGCATCTCTTCCTTCTGGAGTCTACCTCCAGGTTCGGGGATTGCCGCCATGACAAGCTCTGGAGACCTTATGGCCACAGCTTCAAACAGCCACGTCTAAAAAGGAAGTGGAGAACATGGTCCATTCAGACTCAATGTCCCCAGCCTCCCTCAGGATCTGGTCAAAGCTCTCCTGGAGGTGGGAGTTGAAGACCTCCCCAATAGAGGGTTCCAACAGATGTTCCCAGCAGACCCTCACAATGTGTTTGGGTCTGCCAGGTCTGTCCAGCGACCCTCTCATTCACCAGGGTGAACTCCAACACATGGCAGCTGAGCTGGGAAGCTATGAGCAAGCCCCACACGAGTTCACTGCCTGTCACCATGGGCAACTCCAGAGTAGAAGAGAGTCCAGCCTCTCTCGAGGAGTTGGATTGCAGAGCACAGACTGTGCATGGAGGAACCTCCCGCACTAGCTCAGGCCCTTCTCCCCAGCAAGGTGACATTCCATGTCCCCATGGCTAGAACCACCATCCAGGGATTGGGTCGTCGGGGCCCCCCGCCCAGGACAAGCCATTCCGGACAATGTACACTTCCTTGTTGTCATGTTTTTCATCAGGGTCTTTTGAACCGCTCTTAGTCTGACCCGTCAACTAGGACCTGTTTGCCTTGGGAGACCCTACCGGGGGCATTAAGCCCCAGACAACATTGCTCCTAGGATAATTCAGGTGCTCAAACCCCTCCACCACAATAAGGTGCCAGTTCAAGGAGGGGTATATGTAGCTCACAACTGAAAATCACATTGCAGAATATAAGCTAAACAATAGAAAATGGAGTAAACAACTGCAGTGAATGGGACAGAGAGTAAAAAACAGTGATCACAGATCACAAACAACGACAAGTCAGTACACAGGGTTGACATGCAAAACCTGACAGCCTGATCAGGTTCTCTGGGAGAGGGAATAAACTGCATTACTTGAGGGCCCTATGTAATGGTTATGTAGGGCGGTTGCCCTTTAATAGACAGTAGGTGGCGCATTTGTGTTTTATTTGTCTCAGTTTGTCCTGAGAAGGCCACCGTATTCTTGGTTCAGTTTACGCGCGGGCGCCATATTACGTTAGTTTCTGCTCTTACGCTGAAAGGTAAGCAGCATACACCGCGCTCCTCCTTAAGTGTATTGATTTACTCACTTTAGCCATGCTGTTTGAGCGGTGACACCTGAAACATGTGATGCCAAGTTCGGCAAGTTATTAATTGTGAAGTTTCTGCTCTTACGCTGAAAGGTGATGTGGTGAAGCCCTGTGAGAAATAAAAACTACGGCGTGGTCCGAGCCGCAAATCCAGCAACCGACTCGTCCCTCCTGTACACCCCCAACACGACATAAATCAAAACACAACGCAGAGTCCCGGGGTGGAGTGGCCGCGGGTTACAGTTACATTTCAATTCTTGTCCACCTACTCTTCTTTGTCAAGGATTTTCCTATAATGACATGTTAAAGTAAAGACACTGTCCAAGGATGTGCACATGACAACATGGTTTGACTGGCCACTTGACATTGTCAGTTGATGGGTGACACTGGTATGTGTGTGTATGTAAATGCTGATTGGCTTTCGCTTGCACAAAGCTTAGTACATCCAATTTTCATTCAGTTTCAGTAGAGGTTGGTGTGACAGTATAATTTCCCAGTTTTTCAACAACTCTTTCAAGGAGCTGTGTAATCTAGTGCTAAGGGTAGTTACTTGGCGTGTGTTAGGTACATGATCCCCAAAAAGGTTTTATGTGTCTGAACCCCACTACGCCACATAGAAGTCTGAAAGTTTCTTGTGGTAGGTGTATGGAAGTCCTCCTGCTCACCCCAGCACGAAAGCTGAGAGTAACATATGGGAAAGATTACAATTGGTGGTGGTTGCCGATGGCAACATAGCAGCTCTGTCCTCACCAGAATAATATACCAGCAAGTGCTATTTAATCAGTTTGACCAAAATATTTATTTAATTGTATAAACCTGGATATTCCCTGCCTCTGAAAAGACTCCAGTGAACTGTCTGGGCACTGATGAGGTGTTTTCCTCCTCCTCCTCCCTTCTTTGCTGCAGCCCGGAGTTCTCTTTCTCCTGTTTTTTATGTCTTTGAACAAGTTTGTGTTTTTGCCACATTAGTGAACGGCCTTATACACATATCACAATTTGCAATGTTTTATTAATGTTGTAAAAAAAGAAGAAAGAAATGGAAAAGAAAATGAATAAATACAAAGCTCATGTTTTATTTTGCATTTTTTAAAATAAATTAAACAGTATAGGTTAATAAACCATGCAGAATTGCTAGGTGATGACAATAAGCTAACCAAGTGCTAACTCTGGCCTTACATTTACATGACAGATTCTGTATAATATTAATCCTTTTCATCAGCCAGAGAGCAATATTTGTCATTTTGAGTTTCTGAAAATTAACAACACGACTTAGGACAAAGAAGAAGATTATGCTGTCACCTTCCCTCTGAAAATGGATATACTTCATCAGCTGACTGACTGACTTGGCCTGACTTTAAGGTTCTTCAAATGGTTAACAGAATGTGTTGAAACATAATTCCTATAAAATAGAAAAGGCTTTCTTTCAGTCAGTGTCTCTCTATAGTATATTGAGTGTATAGGAGTCAGCTTCAGTATTTTAAGTGTAACAATGCGTCTAACAGATTTTCTAAACCATGGATAGAAAAAGATATAGATCTGGGGATTTAGACAGGAGTTAAAATGGAACAGACACATTACAAAGTAAGCAAATGAAGTACTGAGCATGGTGTCCTGGCCTGTAAGAGCAGCACAATAATATGGGCATACACACATTAGAAACACAACTACAACAACACCAAGATTCGTGGCTGCCTTCAACTCAGATTTGTTAGCAGCTACTTTCCTTGACCTCTGGAGAGTGACAGCTGCAATGTGAGACCGCATAGTACGAGCCTGAGACACAGCCACCACAAATACTCTCATATACAGAACTACAATGATGGTGACAGGGCCGATAAAGGTCAAAAAGAGATCAACAAATCCTGCAACATGATCAATTACAATCACACACTCTCCAATGCAGGAGTTATACGTGCCTGGTTCTTTCAGGATATCTTTCAGCAGCAGACTATGAAAAAGAGCAGAAAACATCCAACACAGACAAACACTAACTTGAACTCTTTTTTGAGTGACGTTGGTAGGAAAATGTAAAGGATGACAAATAGCGGTCAACAGATATGAGCACCATGGTTCCTACTGAGGCAGAGGTTACAACATATGCTAGATACAGATACAGAGTGCACATGAGAACACCAAGGAATCAGCAGCTATCTATGAGGACAATAAGAAAAACATAAGGAGGCCCACGAAGAAATCTGAGACAGCCAGAGAGAAGAGGAGGAGGTTGGTGGGGCTGTGGAGCTGCCTGGAGAGGAAGACCGGCATGAATTTATCAATATTTATAGCATCAACTACCATTAAGATAAAAGCAAATAGAACACAGGACTGAAATACAATAAGATCACTGTTTCTCACAGTTTAATATCAAGCAATACTTTTTATTATTATTTATTAGTTTCAAATATTAATGAATGTGTACTTGAAGTGGGAGATAGAGATGATGACCAACAGGTTAAGAGCTGCAGTGAGCAGAGCGATGAAGGACAGCAGAATGTAAATCAGCATGGTCTCAAAGTGAGGACGTATTGGCTTCCTGCAGGAGCTGTTGACGAATTTTCCAAGGTCTCCATCACCAGAGACAGGAGAACCTGCTGAGGTCTGGCAGCCTTTTGATCAAAGTATAGACATGACATAACCAAATTAGCTCTATTGCCCCTCCTCTAAGATTCTGCCTCACTTGGACTATCCTTCCACTTTTGCTCTGATTAGTACTTTCATTCATGTTTTCCCTTCTAATTTAAGCTTTCCTCAACCATACATTCAAATTGGAGCTCAATAAAGCTTTAACATATAAAGATATTAAATGTGCCACAGGTGGACTTGAATGAAAATCTAGAGCTATCTCACGAAAAGAGGATGTATCTGTGCTTGATCTGTGGAAATTGGAACTAGTATTAATATTATGATAAATAGGCAAAAGTAAAAATAAAAAGGTTTCTGGTTCATCACTGGGTTAGGATGGTGGCTCGCTGTTCATGTTCCCCCCAGTGTTTTTCTGGGTTTCTTCCAGGTGCTCTACTTTCCCACGACTTCAATAATAAGTATATTATGTTGATTCTCCAGCCATCAACCAAGGAAATACAACTGTACAGTTACTACCCACTGCTCTTCAGGAATGAGTTCAATGAAGGAAACTGATTTCATTGTGATGTATAGAGTCTGAACGTATGTGACAATAAAGAGTCCTCCTCCTCCAGAATTTAAGTTATAAGATCAACAGCAAATTGATATCTAAAAGGTACAATTTTACAGCTCCATCATCTGTGCACAACTTTGTTGTGGTACAAAGGTAGGATCGGTCTGTTTATTAGTAATTAATAATTACTAATAATAATTTTTGGATTTAATAACAAAAATAATTAATTAAGTCACAATCACAAACTTACCCCCATTGGAAGAAGTCTTTTTGGGTCACAGTGCATCACTACGATGTAACCACCATGAAAACTGGATTCATACCCTGTCGCTCTTCCTGGAAGCTTGGGTTGGTGTAGCAAAGAGAAGTGGGTGGGATTTAACAAGAAGGGGAGAGGAAAGGGTTAGAAATAAGTCAGTAAGTCATACGGCTTTAGTCAGAAAGCTGCCGGAGCTCAGCAGCTTCTCTCCTTTTTCTGTCTTTGGTGATGGAGCTGGAGGGAGCTGAACTCTGCTTTCCCAAACTGCCCAATACCTCCTGCAGGAGGCCAGAGCCTCCACACCTTCACACTCTGCTTATTGATATTCTATTATACTCCATCTCTCTCCTCACTGCAGTTCTCAACCTGCTGGTCATCATCTCTATCTCCCATTTCAGGCACATAACCTTCACAGGATATTAATATTAGTAATATTACAATATTGGTGATGTTGTTCATAATGATGATATTCTCTCTTTCCAGGCAGCTGCATACCCCCACAAACTTTCTCCTCCTGTCTTTGGCTGTCTCAGATTTTCTTGTGGGCTCTCTGGTGATGCCGGTTGAAATACTCTTGACAGAGACCTGCTGGATGCTGGGTGATCTCATGTGTGCGCTGTTTTTTCTGTTACCGGTCATCATAGTTGCTGCATCTGTAGGAAACATGGTTCTCATATCTGTTGACCGCTATGTTGCAATTTGTGATCATCTGTATTACACAGTCAAAGTCACTCAAAGACTTGCAATAATATGTATTTCATCATGTTGGATTTCTTCCGTTGTCTACAGCATTTTCCTTTTATATGATAACCTGAAGCAGCCAGGCAGGTATAATTCCTGCAATGGGGATTGCGTGGTCAACATTACAGGAGTTGTTGATCTTGTTGTCAGCTTCATTATTCCCATTACTGTCATCATAGTTCTGTATATGAGAATATTTGTGGTGGCTATGTCTCAGGCTCGTGCCATGCGATCCCAAATTGCAACTGTCTCACTGAAGACTAGACAAGTCAAGAAATCTGAGATAAAAGCAGCCAGGACACTTGGTATCCTTGTGGGTGTGTTTGTGATCTGTTACTCTCCATATTACTGTGTGTCTCTCGTAGGCCATGAAATCATGGCTGGCTCTAAAACGGTCTTCATGATGTTTCTGATGTATATTAACTCCTGTCTAAACCCTGTAATCTATGCCCTTCTCTACCCTTGGTTTAAAAAAACTATCAGGCTCATTGTTACATTTCAGATCCTACAGTCAGACTCCCATATGGCCAACATTCTGTAAACAGACACTGTGGGATAAGTGACAGTGCAGTTGTTGTTATGTCCATTTTACAACACCAGCATTCCAATATAT
>JARJLU010012849.1:0-19871 GCA_030272975.1 Sparidentex hasta | reverse complement strand
GTAGAGCAGCAGATGTGAGTGTGGGAGCAGTGGTGACAGACGGGGCTTCATCACAGCTCAGCAGGAGCTGCTGATTGGTGGAAACTGCCCCGACAGGCGACGTCAGGAATGACAGGTTTTACTGGACAGTACCTGTCAGCCCACCTGTCCACGCCAGAACAGGAGGTTCCCAGACTCTTTGATGCCATTTACAAATATATGTTGGTGCCTTGACTGTGTTGAGCTCTTTCTTTAAGACTTTATCAATATGATAATAATGATGATCGGATGTTTGACGTGTCCTCCAGGTGTGGTGGTCCCTTTGATTTCAGACAGGTGAACAGGTGTTCACTACAGCAGCAGGGCCAACAATGTCCCGCCACACAGCACAGATACCGAGCCTTTAGTTTGAAGCTGAATTTATTCATTTGTTTTCTGATTTGTGTGTCTGTGGCTGTTTTGTGTCTGTGGCTGTTTTGTGTGTCTGTGAGGACAGTTTGTTCTCAGGTGAACAGAGGGAGGTTCTGACAGACCCGGGTGAAGCAGCTTCGTCAGGAGGACGGGTCGGTCCAGCTTCCTGTCCGGATGAAGCTTCTGGTTTCAGCTGAAGTACATTTAACAACAACCCTGTTTATTATCTAACACTGTGGTGACGCAGCACAGGGGGCGGGGCCTCCACTCCCGCGAGGACCACTCCAGTGGAGAGGATGATGCAGTGACGTCTCACTCTGCTCATATTTCTGGGAACAAGATAAACATGGCTGCAGTTCAGTGGAATATGATCCTGTGAATGATGCTGAGTGTGGGTGATGAGTGTTCCTGAACCTGTCAGAGGTTCCACACACCTGATCATCATCAGCTTAATTAGGCCATGAATATGTTTATAGATTAATTACAATGAGAAGCAACACTGAGACAACACACCACTGTATGCTGGGACTCAGACCATAAACACACTAAAAGCTCTAAAGGGTTCTATGACTCTTAATCATAGGGGAACCACTTCTGGTGCAATAGGGAACCGGTCTTTAAAGAACACACGGTGCTGTGCGGAGCCATTAAAGGAGCCATGAGGAGCACGGACTCAGCAGAGGTATCAGGACCGTGAGGAGGACGGGTTGTTTTTCATTACGCAAGTCGAAATGTCGAGAATAACGCTGATCAGATCCCGTTCTGGGAGCGACTGACAGCTCTGGTCTGGGATCAGCCTGAGCTGCAGGGCGTGGCTGCTGACAAACTACTGAGCTGACAGACAGAATCAGTCTGGGTCACTGGAGCTGGTTCCGAAGTCCAGTTTCACCAGTTCACCGACACGAGGCCCTTCGTTGAGGTAGGGTCCACTTCATGTGCACAGTGAAGACAGAAGTCGTCCTGCTGTCACGGCCCTGATCCTCCGGGAACCTGTCGGAGTGAGTCATCACCCCCACATACGATCTCTGAGCAGTCAGTCAGCCTCATCGCGCGCTCCTCCGCGCAGCCTCCCTGCATCCTCGCGCGAGCATCACTACGCACCGAGCGGAGCAGCGACACCGAGACCGACACCGAGCGGTAACCGAGCGGACATCAGCGGGCGTATGAGGTCTCAGTCTCCCGAACCGGCGGCTCGTTTTCGGTGATTTCTCTCCGCGGCGCTTCTCTATGGATGTGAAGTAACTGGGCCGAGGTTCGTCGGGTTCGTCTCCATCAGTCTGCTGTTCTCCGTCAGGACCGCATCCTGCACTAAACCACAAAATGGCGGACATCATCGAGCTGGGACCCGCCTACGGTGAGCGAGGCCTGTTGTGTTCTGCTGCAGCACGTCCTCACACACACACACACACACACACACACACGCCGTCCGTGCTGTCTGATCAGTGCTATTGATTAGAACTGGGCCGTCGATCGGCTGTCTGACAGTTAATGACGCGTCACCGGGCCGACACCTCGTCTTGATCCCGCGCGGCCCGGTTTCATGCGGATCTGCGTGGATCTGTCGGTACTGACTCGACGGGTCAGCCGACACCAGTCCGACAGAATGGATGGATACATCACCAGTATCTCATCATCTGAACAGAACATGACGGTGACGTCACTCAGCTGTGGTTCTGATCAACAGCAGCCCGACACGCGCGCGCTCGCACTCCTCTGCCTCCCGTGGGCCTCGATGTGCGTGCGCGTGCCAGTCGGGGTGGGTATGGAGTGACGTCATGTCTATACTCGTCTTGTTAGGACACAGAAGCCCGAAGCTGCAGTCAGTCACTGTTATTATGAGGAGAATCGATTAATCGTCAGCAGATTGATTAGCAAACAGGGCAGGTGGGCTCAGAGACACAACGATCCGTCCTGCTGTTAATGGACCTGCCCCAACAGAGACAGAACCAGAACATGTGTTCCTCTCCAGTCCATCGATCATAGACGACCAATCAATCAAAGTGTTTCACAATAATCTCCAGTCTTTAAAAGAAATCATCTGGGTCTCTTTGAGTTCTGGACTGTTGTCATGCTGGACTCTGACAGACCCACTTATCATCAGCTGTAGGTCCATAATCCAAAAAACAAGGCCCGGTGGAGAGACGTGGCGTGTGTCTGGACTGGGTCCGACCTGGATGTGAAAGACTGGAGATCACACAGAGTCCACAACATTAAAACACCTGAAAGTCAAAGAGAATTATGAAATTATAGTTGAATTTGCAAATGTTTGTATATGAATGTATGTAGTTCTTATGTGAGCTGCAGTGAAGGAACAGGCAGGCGTGCAGGTGTCAGCTGCAGCTCATTAATTGATCAGATTCACAATCAGATTTATCGGCAGGAATGATTTTACACCAACGAGGAGTTTGTCTTGGTGGGGAAGGTGCACACTTCAAACAGAGTGATGTTCATGTTCTCAGTAGAACATCTGCAGGACGGGTTCCTCTGGGCAGAGAAGGTGACGGGAACCTGACTCTTTGTTAACAACAGTGTCACGACCGCTCTGACTTTAACAGTCAATAATCAATCATTAGAAAATATCAGACTGAGTGTCAGACTGCAGCATCCACCTGCTGCACCTGCTGCCACACATACTAAAATATATAAGATACATAATCACAGACAGACCAGCACCAGACTCCCTTAACAAATGTGTCAGTTTAGTGAGTTGTTGAGTTGGAGACACTTTATAAACTCTGTGAAACTCTGTCTCTGACTCATTCTGCATTATTTAGACCTTCTTGTTCATTCAGCAAATGTTCTACATGAACTTCTTTCTGTCTTCGAGTAGAAACATGGAGTCTGTTTGTCTCAGTGATGGACGGGTTTGTTTCATACAGAGCAGGAAGTGACATCACATCCAAAAGAGTTTGGATGCTGTGTTTCATCAGCTGATAGCCGTGTCACAGATGTATCATGGGTAAATCAGGATCAGCAAATATAAATATCTGCTTTTTATTAACTCATTAATATGTGAATCAGCCCAAAACACCAGTGTTGTTAGTTTATCCTGGATGTAGCTTTGTGTGTGTGTGTGTGTGTGTGTGTGTGTGTGTGTGTTGCTAGGCAGCGAGCTCAGCTGCTCTCAGCTCTTTCCAAAACATGACATCATGTGATGGAGTCTGAATGAGAGACAGCAACAACAGGAAGAAGGTTTCAGGATTAGTTTCAGACATTAGATTTGAAAATGAATGGTGAGCAGTTTCATCAGTGATGTAATTAATCAGTGTGTCACTGTCATTTTATAATTAACTGTGAATTCAGCTTGACAGTGATTAAAGTGTAGCAGATGTGATTAATGTGGACTACTGGAGTGAGTCCTGGCATCAGATGTCAGTGTGTCAGATGACACATCTCCATGGTCACCAGAGTGACATCATCATCAGTGACTGTACGCAGGTGTCAAGGTGTTTGTGCACACTCGCCTGCAGCAGGTTGTTCTGTGTGTCTCTGTACGTGTTCACTGCAGAGACAGACTGGGTCATGTTCTGGGATCATTCCCAGCAGAACCAGAGTGTTCAGAAACAGGATCATCAGCGAGTCAACAATACTCCTCTGTCCACAGCAGACAAAGACCTCCACTGACTCCTCCTGCTCCTGCTCCTGCTCCTCCTCCTCCTCCTCCTCCTCCTCCTCCTGCTCCTCTCCATGTGGTGACATCACTGTGTTTTGCATGATGTTACTGTTTTTAACTCTGATGTCAGCGTGTGTGACTTTGTAAGGAAGAGAATTTCCTCCTCACTGTGTGTATGTGTGTGTGTCTCTGTATGCGTGTGTGTGTGTGTGTGTGTGTGTGTGTGTGTGTGTGTGTGAGAGAGAGAGAGAGGAGGAGGCTTGTTGTTAATGATGCTGCCTCTCAGACGATCCAATCAAAGCTCACAGCTGCATCAGAGGCCGACATCAAACAGCAGCATCATCAGGATCAGTGTGACGAGCCGCAGGAGCAACACACCTGCGACAGGTGAACCTGTGTTCAGGTGTCACACGCAGAACAGGAAACATGAACTTGAGAGGGTTAGGGTTAGGGATCCTCGCGCTGTCTGTGCTTGATGATGTCATCATCACTGGCCAGATCATCAGTGCGGTCCTTAAAAACTCGGCAGCGTCCTCTAACAACTGGGAGCTGCTGCTGTGTCACGTGTCGTCCTCACAGCTTCAGCTCTGACGCAGCGCTGCAGGATTTTTCTCCTTAATAACACAATAAATAATCTGTATTAACGTGAACAGAGATCATGTATTTATTTACATGAAGATCTTTATCATTTGAAGGATCATAATGCACACTGACAAACATGTTTACAGAGGGTTTTAGTCCTGACACACTTTCATTCAGCTCTGAATGAAACGTCACCATAATTCATCATTGTTCCATCTGATCACAGCGGTCAGACTGCGTCCACATGCTGTTGTTCTGTTGCGCGTCTGTCACTCAACCGTTCAAACAATACAAAATGAATATGGAGCCAATGTAGGTTTTGTATGAATAGATGAATATAAAGGAAGCTGCTGAGTTCAGACAACCACAGGATTGTGGGGGATGCTGTCATGTTGCATTATGGGAACTGTAGGGTCCAGTCAGGATCTGTGCCGCCCACGTGTCATCGTCCTCCATGTTTGTGTTTAACATCCGTCATGTCACATGTGATGGAGGCTGGAGTGACATCATGATCAGCATTAAAGATCCCTTCATATTGATATTATTGATCGTTCTGTTTGGTGTCAGTTTAACACAAATCACATCTCACAGTTTGGTCTCAGACTGATGGACTGACAGATGGCTTGATCTCTGTATGTCCTAACATGATCTTTCTGTGTCTCCATCTCAGCCATGTCTCCGGTCCTGGCGGGCTTCCTGGGAGCTGGAGTTCTGGTTCTGGTCGTGGTGGTTCTGGTTCTGCTCTGGTCCTTCTGTCAGCGCCGTTACCTGCGCATCAGCGGGCGCTACAAGCTGCACGGGGACCGTTACTGTGACACAGAAGATCCCCCCTACAAGTTCATCCACATGCTGAAAGGCATCAGCATTTACCCAGAATCCCTCAGCAGCAGCAAGAGGATCGTACGGGGGATCCGGCGCGTGGACCGCTCTGACCGTGAAGGAGAGCGCGGCGGCCCGGCTGCCGCAGGGCGGGGCATGGTGCTGGTGGACGCAGAGAACAACATCCTTGACGTCCCAGGACAGCTGCAGATGAGTCACCTGGTGCCCCCTGCCGGGTCGGGCCCCCCCCACAGCCAGGCCCGGCTTGAACGGGCGCTGCCGGTCCGCGCCGACTACTGCTGCCTGGACAGCAGCTCCGCCAGCAGCAGCCAGACCAGCAGCAAGACGGTGTCCCCTTTCACTCCGGCCTCCTCTGAGCCCGAGCCTGAGCCCAGCCTGGGCGCTATCAGCCTCACCGTCGACTACAACTTTCCCAAGAAGGCCCTTGTTGTGACCATTGTGGGGGCCCGGGGCCTCCCCGCCATGGACGAGCAGGCAGGCAGCTCGGACCCATACGTGAAGATGACCATCCTGCCTGAGAAGAAGCACCGCGTCAAGACCCGCGTGCTGAGGAAGACCCTGGACCCACTGTTCGACGAGACCTTCACCTTCTACGGTGTGGCCTACAGCTCTCTGCCCGAGCTCACCCTCCACTTCCTGGTCCTCAGTTTTGACCGCTTCGCCCGCGATGATGTCATCGGGGAGGCTGTGGTGCCTCTGAAGGGTGTGGACCCGAGCACGGGCCGAGTCCACCTGAGCCAGCAGATCACCAAGCGGAACATGCAGGTGAGTGAGAGGAGGAGAGGACGTAAAGGACACGTCTGCAGTTATTAAGTCTTATTTTGTAGGACTGCGAAACTTTGCGCACAGCATCTGTGGACCCTCCTGACAAAAAGTGTTTAAAAGAATTTTGAATTCCAGACAATACTCAAGTTGTTAAATAACTTCCTGCAGATATCGTTCCAAACAGGACATGTTGTATATCTCCACATTGGTGTGTCTGAATGACATGAAACTCAGGTTACTGCTTCCCCATCAGCCCCTGAGCCTCTGTGCAAAACTTTTAGGCGATGAACACAAAGTGGCGCTCTTTAAATTGAAGTATTTTATATCTCCACATTGGTTCATCAGATCAATACAATCTTCAGTACAATTGTTGCTAATTCCCTCCTGAGCATATCTGAAAAAGGAGTTACCGATCCGACACTAGGTGGCACTGTGGTGCCAGTTTAATGTTATATTTGGCGCTGTGTCCGTCCATAACACTTATGGAAATGAAATTCATAGAGGTGCTACATAATGGCCCCTGTAACTCCTACACCAAAAATGACCAGCAGGTGGCGCTACTTTCCAAACAAAAGCGTTTTTGGCCCATAACTCCTACATAATATCGCACATTGTTAAACGTTATATCTCTGTGTTCCCTGAATTCAGCTGAATTGTGTGGTTAGGCCACGCCCACTTTCAAGGTAACTTTCCATTCGCAAAATCACCACAAATGAAAAACGTACTTTTTTGAACTCCTTCTAGGCAATTTGACCAATTTGCAGCAAACTTTGCATGAAGCATCTGTGGACCCTGATGAAAAAAATGATGAAAGAACAGCTGAAATACCTTCACTTCTGAGTGGACAGGCTTTTTCCACCAGAGGGCAGTGCTGCCTTGCTAATGGATACAGACCTCTGGCAGGAGGAGCAGGCCACCAAATTATAAAGGAATTGCTTCCTCAATGGAAGGTGTTGAATGAACCAGCATGCCCCGACACGTGTGGACTGCGAGGGCCCGTTCATCGCTGCTTGCAGCTTCAATTATCCTGTTTTCTCTCTGGCTCGGTCCAGTTCTTTGTTTCAACATTGCATTTCTTCTTCAGGCTTCTTATTTCTTCTCTTTGACAAGAGCAATGGTGGGGCATGTTTCTGCTCTGTTGTTGTTGTCTGTTCTCCTCCATTGTTTACAGTTGAGTTTGAACGTATCTGACCAGGTGAGAGCAGACACTGCACCTGTGCAGGGGAGGGGGGCTGCAGCAGTGTGTGCAAGAGAGTGACTGACACTCCCTTCAGACGTTCAGCGTCACCCAGCCGTTGGACGTTTCTTGTGGTTTGAGTCGATGACACAGTTTTGATGTTCAGACTGTCATTCCTCTTCATCCACATCCAAAGAATATCCTGCTGCTGTCAGCGCTGCGTCTCCGTAGCACTGTGTCGATCTGTTTCCAGGTTTAGGTTGGATGTTTGGAGAACGTTAGAGAACAGGACCCTCTGTTGTCCTGCTGAGGTCACCGTGACATCATCTGTGATCTGTGTGTGTGTGTTTCAGTGTGAGAGTCGTGGCGAGCTGCTGGCGTCTCTGTCCTACCAGCCGGTGTCTCATCGTCTCAGCGTGGTCGTCCTGAAGGCTCGTCACCTCCCCAAGATGGACATCACCGGCCTGTCAGCAAGTGAGTACAGCTGCCGCAGGAGCAAAGGATTGTGGGAGATAATGTTGTTAAAAGTAAAACACTGAAGCTACAGTCATTTTATGTTTGTGTGTCAACTGTATTGATCTGACAGCTGAACCAGGTGGAGCACAGAGACACACTGAGACAGGTGTGTTCTCTGACACTCTGTTCCTACAGGTGTCGTTGAAAAACAACATTATGATCAGAAGTGATCCCTCGTGTCCGTCACACTGACTAAATGATTGATGATGAGTTCAGTTCTGTTCAGAACTCGTTTGTTCTGTTCAGTACTGGTCTATTTTAACCCTCCGCCGGCGCATCCAAATAACGTGACCGAGTTAAGATGACAGTGCAGCGAGACGCGGCCTCACTGAGTCTCAGTTTCAACCTACGTGGAGCTTCAAACTACACAGTGATGTTTTTAAATTGTGATAGGCCGTAAAACCGGATGATGAATAATAAGCAGTGCAAGAAGAAACAGTCGAAACAGGCTTTTCTCACGAAAGAGTGACGGTGATAGAAAGAGCGTCAGAGATTGTGTGTTGTGTAGTGTGTAGTTAGTGCGTGTGAAATATAGGTGAAATATAATGGTAAAATCTGAATTTTATTTATATATATATATATATGTGTGTGTGTGTGTGTGTGTGTGTGTGTGAGTCTTTGCTGCAGAGACTTCTTCTGTGGTTCAGATGGACCAGATGCTGCGATGATGTCATTGTAGTGATGACAGAGAGACTAAAGTACCAAAGACCGGTACAGTCCAGTATCGGTACTGATCCAGATGGGATAATTAAAGGGATTTGATTTTGCTTGTAAAAGATTTTTTGTAGCTCTGTTTTTTGTCAGTTTGATGTAAATGATCCGTCAGCCTGATGGTTTCATGATGTCATCCTCAGACCCCTACGTAAAGGTGAACGTCTTCTACGGCCGCAAGCGCATCGCCAAGAAAAAGACCCACGTGAAGAAGTGCACACTGAACCCGGTCTTCAACGAGTCCTTCATCTACGACATCCCGCCCGAGCTGCTGCCGGAGATCTCCGTCGAGTTCCTGGTGGTCGACTTTGACCGGACCACCAAGAACGAGGTTCTGGGCCGCCTGCTGCTCGGCCTGCACAGCCCCGCCCCCTCCGGAGCGTCCCACTGGAGGGAGGTCTGTGAAAACCCCCGTCGGCAGATCTCCAAATGGCACAACCTGAGCGAGTACTGAGGGAGGAGCAGAACACCAGCAGGCTGCTGGGACTCCACCAGTGAACAGCACTGGGAATAAGACTCAGTGTACAGCACACACACACATACATACACACCACACACACACACACACACACACACACACACACACACACACACACACTCTCTTGTGATCATAGTTACTCTCTCTCTCTCTCTGTCTCTATTATCTCTTGACCACCGCGACGTCCTGCAGTTCTTACAAACAAAAGAAACATGAAGCTCATCTCGTCACGTCTCCTGGCTGTGTGTGTGTGTGTGTGTGTGTGTGTGTGTGTGTGTGTCGACGGGGGGAAGGAATGCTACATGATGTAAAAAAGAAAAAAAAGATTCCCCTCATGCTGTTGTTGTCATGCAGCTCATCGCATGTCTGTCAAAGAGAAAAGAAAAAGAAAACTGCTGACATCACACCGACCGATCGACAGGAACGAAGAACAAGTCCGACTCACTAACACTGCTTCTAACTAAAGGCTCAGTATATCCAAGTATAAATACTCCTGTAGGACCAGTAAGACCCGGCTTCAGTCCTCCGCCACGTGACGACAGGTGTGGCTGGTTTCAGTCGGCAGCATGCTCCCTGCCTGCAGTCTGACGCTTCCTCTCGTTTAACATCGTTTGACTCGTCGCCGCTGCGGCAGAACGTACGACTGATCCGCAGGAAGTGGACTGAACAACGTGCCGTCATACATCAGCTTCCTGCTTGGCACACTGAGAGACGATGTAAAATAATTGTTTGTAACATGAATGAGATTTAATTTACAAAATCCTGCAGACTCTCTGAAGGAAGCAGGAAGCAGCTGTGGTGGCTCGGGGTCGCTTCTCTGTGACATCACCAGGAAGTCCCTCCTCACATCTCGCTGACGAGTTTCAGGCCAGTGAAGCTGAAGACAGATTAATAAGAAGGTCGAGATCTCAAGTGTCATGTGTCGGCTGTCCTCCGTCTTACCTCTACACAGGTCAGATGTTAGCATGCTAACGTTAGCTGCACAACAGTGACACCTGCAGGTAGTGACTGTAAGTATTCCAGCTGATCTGTCAGACAGAGCTAGTTGATGTTGTAACCATGTTAGCATGACGCTACATTGGAACTGACCAGCAGCTGCTGACGCTGCGAGGTGATGTCATCCCCGTCCTCGTTAGTGTCGGCATGTTGTGACATCACAGACACGTCACTGACTGATGCTAAGTTAACTGATCATTCTGAGTCACAGTGATTCAGCGGTGTCGGATGCGACTGGTGCTGAACATTCATCAGACTTCAGCTCCGCAGCTGTTTCAGTCTGACACTTATGAACCTGATCAGAAATGTTGTGGGTTTAAGATTATGGGATGTTTAAAGTCAGTCCTTCAGGAAGTGTCCATGCTCTTCCTGTTGTACAGAGGATTCTGTCTGAGCCGACCCGTATGGACTGAAACTGGACCATATGTGGCTTGATAACGGCTGACTGAACAGAACGCTTCCCGCGGATGTTTTCAGAGAGTTTCTGATCACAGATCAGCAGCAGGACTTGTGTTCACATCCTGGAACACGTGAGGACGAGGATCACCTGACAGGTGTGTCTCAGGTGATGTCTTTAATACGTGCAGATGACCGGATGGTTAAATCCTGTGAGAGGTTCTGACCCGATGAGTCACCACAGTGCTCCTCTGCTTCCTGTCGTTCTCACCCTGTGTGTTTCTGTCCTGAGCTGCTTTGTAAACCATTTATTTGTCCCTGCAGAAATGATTTAATCCACCAGCTGGTTGCGCCGGTCCGGTCCGGTCCGGTCTGGTCCGGTTCGACTGTCTGTGATTGATTTGAGTGTTTTCTAAAGCCCAGTGGATGTTTGTCAAAGTGAAGCTGACACTGAATATTTAGTTGATTATCAGCGACGACAGACTGTTGTGACCTCTGACCTCAGACTGAGTTTCATCATCAGCTCGCTAACATTCAGATTAATAACTGTAAACACTAGATTCACTTTGAGACAGCTGGTTATTAAAACATACTGATGACTCATTGATCTGATTGGATCTACTGTGTGGACTGACTGACTGTAGATTTGTACAGATATGAAGATGTTTGCTGGTTTCCTTCCTGTCTGACGTCCTCGGAGCTTTAGTGTGTTTGAGCGCCCCCTGCTGTAGACCTGGATGCTAACCTCTGTGTAAGGTTTGTTAACACTTTAATTGGACGTGCAAATAAAAACAAGTTAGCCATGAACGGCTCACCTGTCGCCTCGTTTGTTCAACAGGTATCTACTGATCAAGTTTCCTGTCTGATCTCGTCACTGAACAAAACTGTTGATTTACTGCCCAGCAGATATATAAATATTACCAGAGTGAGAAATGTTTCTGCTTCAAAATAACTTAGAGATAAAAATCCAACGTACACACAGAAGTCTTTGATTTATCTCCATCAGAAGTGTTTTTCAGTCTCAAACATTCAGCATCTGGTGAGGACGAACAGGTGAGTCAGTCTGAAGTCTTCAGGTGAGTTTGACGACCTGCCACAGCAGCAGTTAGCTTAGCTACACACCTAGCTACAGCCAAGAGTATCTTCACGTTTCAAGTGCTGATACGAAGTGGTAAAAAAATACTTTGGATGGGGTCAAAGTGATGCCGGCAGCAGAACCAGAACCAGAACCAGGACCGGGATTGAACTCAGCCTCTGAGAGAGACGGACTGATGATTTCTTTGGACCGAACCAGAGGCGACTGGAGACAAACCAGAACTGCTCTGGTGATTCTGACTCAGTTGAAAGTCAAGAACTGTTTTCTCAAACTATCAGAATTTTGAGTCTTTCTGATTTTCAGGTCTAAATTGACCATTTACACAAAAATGAGTTTTTCACAGAATTCAGAGTTTAAAACAAATTCTTGACTGTTTTCTCAGAACTTTTTTCCCTCTGAATTGAAAGTTTGCCTCAGAACCAAACATAAGCTGGAAACAGGTCCAGTGTGAGATGTCCCGATCAGAACCGCCTCCTCTGAGGTCATTACCAAGATGACTTCAACGTCATGTACAGTTCTGAGGATGAGGAGGATCAGTGCCTCCCTGGTCCACCAGGACCAGAACCTCTCACCATGTTTATGCTGGTTTTACTCATCAGACACTTTTATTATGCAAACTAAAATATCCAACTTCCAGTCATGTTGTTGTCGATCATTATGTTTCTGTTTCATCTCTATTTCTGTTTTTCTGTTTTTTTATCTTTAATCATTGTTAGTGTTGCTTGTTCGGTGGAAGTCTCTGATGAAACCCACAGCAGGTCTGTCAGGTCGGGTCAGCACTCACACACACATTCACATGTTCACACACACAAAAACACACATATTCACACAGTCCAAGCTATAACTGGCTAACTTCCTGTTTAGCGCCTGGCTAACTTCCTGTTTAGCGCCTGGCTAACTTCCTGTTTAGCGCCTGGCTAGCCTGTATAGAGATAGAATAATTTAATGGTGAAGCTCTTTTAGACTTTCTAAATGTTACTGGACCAGCATTGGACCAGTGGATCTCAGTAAATGGGTCATGTCTCGGGTTGCGAGAGCTTCTGTCACACGGACTGTTTGGGCCTCAGTGCATCACGTGATGATGTCATTACAGTGAGACTACTACCAGAACCGGGTTCAGAGCGGTTAGCGGTGCCGCCCCCTGTGTGTTTGAATGAGTATGAATTATACAGGAGGCCATTTCTTACATACTGCACCTTTAAGACCGGGACCACCATGAACCCACATCAACGTCAAAGTCGGGCTCCAGTCTCGTGTCACGATAACAGAATATATATGACGTATAAAATGACCAACAATGATCCAGTGGACTGAATGTGGCGACGTGTTGATCAGAAGCCTCCTGAGGACGATCACCTGACCGTCACATGTGAGGGAGGCTGAACTCGTCTGGACTTTCCTTCTTCTTCTCTGCTGTGAGAGAAGCTGCAGCGTGAAGAAGTGATTTGAGCAGCGTCATGGTCGTTTCTGTCACATGAAGCGCTCGCACACTGAGGCCTTCATGTGGAGGACGCTGCGGTCTCCGTCCTCGGGCCTTTTAGGAGGAAAAACTCGCCGCTATTCGCAATCTGCGGGCGTCTGCTGGGAAAACACTGACCTGGTACCGTGGACCGGTCCGGCCCCTAATCAAGAGAGACGCTTAATTAACAGATTTAAAATCCACATTTAATGTGTTGACTCTGACTGTGTGACTGGGTTCACCCATGATGCATTTCACTCCTCTGATGTTCACATGATCTGAGCTCCACTCTGCTGTGGAACCGTCATTCTCAGAACTTGTGATTTAATAAGAGAATTTCCCCAGAATCAGCACCACGTCTCAGAGATACAGAACAAGACTCCATACAGCTGGTGTTACTGTCTCCAGCTGAGAAACAGTTTTTGTTTGACTCATTTATTCCTCCGTGTCGACTTTAATCGCCCCTCAGTCACTAAAAAGAGTCTCAGTGTTTAACGACACAGATTTGATCGGCCGGATCGATAACGACAGTCTGAGTCTGCTCACAAGGAAACAGCAGAACCTTCCGTCAGTGGGAACGCTGGTCACAGTCCTGTCTGTCCTCCAGGAGACGTTCAGATACTGTAGAAGTTCTGATCCAGCTTGTTTCCTCCAGTATAGTAACAGAGTTCAGGCTCTGACATGGACTCAGAGTATCAGAGTAAAAAGTCTCCCTCTGAAGGACATTTGTGCTCAAAGCTAACTGAAGCTCACGTCATATTAATAGAATTCAAAGACTATTAAAGTTAAAGGTAGAATCAGTAGGATTTGTCCCAGCTTTTCCTGAACGCACCACAAAGAAAGTTGATTGTTGAGTCTCATTCCCAGGACGTCAAATAGACACATGTTGGGTTGGTAAAGTGGGCCAGTGTCAGCCCGATGGTTTTGGATTCTGATGACCCAGCTTGTGCTCCAGTGGGTGATGAGAGTTGAACAGCAGGTATTGATCTGTGTGTAGGTGTTCTGTTCACCTCAGTGTTGAGGGTTCTGACATCTTCCTGTGTGAACGTGATGTTACTGTCCGCAGCAGTAATGATTCTGTGCAGGCTTCCACTTCCCTTGTCCCTGATTTCGACCCAGGTGTCCACATACCTGAGCCAGCGGCTCGGAGCGCTTCCTGTGAAGGTCATCATCTCGGGGTTGGTCACTACTGGGACACTGCTAAACCCACGACCCAATCGTGGTTCTGTCCGTAGAAACCTTCACTGTACAGGAAGTGGGTGGTCATCAGACAGAGGTCCAGTAAGGCACAGATGTGACCCGGGATGAAGTTGGTTCTGCTGGACAGTGCTGTCCTGTGGCAGGTCCATCTCAACAGCCTCGAGAGGAGGAGTGGCCTCTGTGTCTGTTGGTTCTGATGGCTGATTCTGTCGCTGTGATGAGATCTACCCGGTACCAAGTAATGTGTAGAGGACGGGAACATTTCAGGTTTGCTGGAGTGAGATCGTAAAAGTGGGTCGAAGGTTTGAACGTGAAGCAGCTGAGGACGAGCTGGTGCCCAACAACACAAACACTGAGGGGTCCAAACTGAGGAGCACCGGACCACACCAGAAACTTATCAGAACAACCACAGGAAGTAACTCAATACGACACCTTTCAAAATAAAACAGGACCTGTGAAGCTGCACTCAAACCTTCTGAGTCACTCTGATCACACTTCAACACGCATATCTTTATCTTCTATCAGTCAGCAACTGGATATCTGGAAGAAGATGATCATAAATGACAAGTAAAGGATCAATAAACTGTGTGATTGAACGTGTGTTGTCTGTCCAGCTGCACTCTTTGTGTGTCAGTCCATATATGGTCACATCTGAATCCATCACCATGATGTCGCCACGATGACAAACTAGACGCTTCAAAACGGTCGTCAACAAGATGGGTGACATCACTCCAGTGCTCCAGCTGTGGACGAGGATCTGGACTGTTCTGGTCCTCCACATCTGACTGGACCGACACCAGTTTGATCCCAGTAAGAATCACAGTTTGAACTTTGTGGTTCCACAGGAAGCGTCGGTCATCAGTTCATCCATCGGTCGTCCTGCTCAATGACTTCATTCAGGCTCCATTAATCAGTTCGTCGCAGCGAACACAAACAATCAGCCTGATTCAGATTCATCACCAGTGATGTCACACCCTGCTCCGTCCAATCAGGATGCTGGTTTTAAACACAAAAACTCTCCAGACTCCTGAGCAGCTGGTCATACGGTTCAGAGCCTTCATCACCATCTTCATCATCACTCAGTGCAGCAGCCTGATCGTCACGTCAGACTCTCTGATGGGGTAAGAGCTCCGGCACCTGTTTGGATGTGACTCTGACCTTCTGTTCGATGTTTATCAATGAAATATAGACGTGTTGATCCTGAGCTTCCCTCAGAACATCAGGTCAGTTTGTGTGTTGGAAAAGTTTGAGTTTGTTTCTGTGAATCAGATCTTCAGCCTGATTCTTAAACCTTGTTTACAGCGTTTATTAGCATCAGATATTCAAACAGCAGTGACTCTGATTCCTGCTGCTGTCAGTAAATCCAGGCCAACATGTGAAGTCGAACACGACTCACGGCGATCAAGAGATAACATTAATGTTTCCACTGAGCTCGACCCGTCCGACCCGAGTGTTCACGCCGTGCTGTAGGACCGACTCGTTCAACTGGTGGCCCGTGGGCCCAGTGTGGCCCTTTACAACCTGAAGGGCCCCGAGTCCACAGAGCGGTTCTGAGCGTCTGCAGCAGCATCTTGTCAGAGAGGTTCTGCTGACACCAGCATTGACCTTCTCTCTCTCCGACCTCGCTGATAATATTCGCTGTGACATCACTCACGTCCTGCTCTGATGTCAGATGAACATGATGTTAAACCTCAGAGTCATCAGCTGTCAACATGCTGTCACAGAGCTGAGACACACGGCGAGGACACGGCGTGGACACGGCGTGGACACGGCGCCTCGATCAGGTCGTTCAGACGCTCAGTAACAGTTTTGTCACTAAAAATTACATTTCATTTGAAGTTTATTTTCACCTTCAGTTCTCCTGACCTGTTAGTCATCCTGGACTCACTGATTGGACCATAAATATAAAATCTTTTATGTACTTGTCATTTGTTCCTCTTCATCGGTCTGTGACTGGTTGATCTGGAACATTTAGATAAAGAGCAGCTGGTTAGACGTCCTCGCAGCAGAGGGACTCGACAGTGAATGAGAGGTTTGTTTTGGCGCTCTGAGCGTCTGTGTGTTCGCCGGTCGGATCTGAAGATGGCGTCGCAGAGAGAAGCTGATTTTCATGCTGGTCGGAGCTGAACAGTCGTCATCTTTGTGGCGGCTCAGCAGCTGACTGCCTCGTGCTGCGCTGAACCAGCAGTTCCAGGAACAACAAGTCGAGTCACGATGAGTCTGACCTGCTCTGTTTGTCTGTCCTCAGATTTGGTGAAGGAGACATGTCAGATCATCAGGTGAGTTGATCCGGCAGCATCGTCCTCGGACCTCGAGGCCTCCGTGTGCAGCTGCTCAGCAGGATCACAGACAGGAAGTCACTGATGATGACACACATATAGAATAACAATAAAAACCTCTTCCTGTTTGTCAGACCAGTGCCGTGCTGCGAGCTTCCCATCTGCCTCTGGTCCGCTCGGCGTTACAGTCCGTGACATCAGCGTACTCAGGCGCCAAAGGTCGTTACCCTCTGCTGGGCATGATGGGAGGAGCAGCCGAGGTCGGTGTTCGCAGCATCTCCCACCTCGCCATGACGAGAGCCACGCCCCTCCTCCAGACTCTGGAGCCGCAGAGTACGTATGCTAAATACTGCTAATACAAGACACCCTGAATCTAGCTAACGCAAGCTAACACCAGCAACTAGCCTGGTGACCAGTTTCAAGGTGGAGCAATGCTAACTGAACAACTAGCGTTGACTTCACCAACAAGCATCCTTAAGCTTTTCATCTTGCTCACTGTAGCAGTTAGCATTTGACGGATAGCTAGCTAGCTGGTCAGGAAGAAACACATTCAGAGATGGTGTAGATGTCACATGTTTCCTCGTCTGTTCCAGTTGATTAACGTTGTTATTAATTCTACTGAACCTGTGAATCATCTTCGATCCTCCTTCGTCACCTGCAGGCTCAGAGCTCATGTTTCACTCTGTCTGTCTGTCTCCAGTTGAAGTTGCCAATCAGTTTGCCCTCGCTGGTCTCGATCGTCTGGAGAAGAACTTCCCGATCTTGAACCAATCAACAGATGAGGTTCCTCTTCATCACCTTCATCTGATATTATTATATTTCTTGATGTTTTCACTTGTAAACTAAATGAAACCATGAATAATTGTGTTGCAGCAGTTTGTTGAACTGTCTCACCTCAATCCTCCCCAGACTGAGCAGGTGTGTCCTCGTCCTCAGGTGGTGGGTCACCTGAAGGACGCCTTCTTCGTGACCCTGGACGACGTGCAGCTGTGGGCGATGGACGGTCTGGACGGAGCTCTCGATCAACTCGAGCATCTCGCCGATAACGCTCGGGCGGCCGTCCTGATGCTGCAGGACACTCAGGTGGGCCGAGCCGCCGCGTCAGGGTTCGATGACATGCTGGGTCGCCTGGAGGATGCCACCGCCTACTACCTGCCCCTCCCACCCACACTGCGTAAGTACTGGGGCATTCTGGGTAACTGTGTTCAAGACTTGTGGAAAGTTGTCAGACCTCTGATGGAAACAGGAAGTAAGAGGCATCATGTGACTGAAGCGTGGTTATGAATATTAATAATATTTGCTGACACAAACCTGCAGCTCGTCATCGTCGCCTCAGGTTTCTGTGCACGACTCAGACGTGTGTTACCAGAGCTGGAAGAAGAACTTATAAACACAGAAGGAAAGAATCAAATGTTCTAACAGACTGTGGTTGTTGTCAGGTCGGGAGTGGGAGATGAGGGTCCAGGAGTACGAGGACGAAGACGATGACGACGAGCCCAGTCTGTGGACGAGGGTCCGCAGCCTCCTGCTGAGTCTCAGCCTGCAGCTCTTCTACCGTCTGATGAAGATCAGGGAGCAGCTGCAGAGAGCCGTCAGGACGCTGGGAGACGCTGCTGACGTGGTGAGAAACCCTCAAAACCCTCCAATCAGAGAGTGAAAGAGTCTCTACCATCCACTCCATTCACCACATCCTCCATCTTCATATTCAACAGGTGTGCAGACAGAAACAAACGATCACAGACGGGAAGCCAGTCTGGGAACTTGGTGATGCGTCACAGTAAAATGTTTGTGAACAAAAACACTTTGAGACAACGACACGATTAAAATCAGATGATCCAAAGACAACGAACCAAAACAGAGAGTGAAGTCAGTCCAGTGACACTGAAGCAGATAAAAGTATTCAGTGTTTGAAGGTAATTAAGATGATTTCAAAGATGTTCAGCCTCTGGACAGGCCGACGCTCAGCTTAGTGCATCGTTAGAACGTTTAGAGTCTCATGGTTGTGCTCATGGAAACCGTTTCCAAATAAAAGCAGATCAGCAAACAAACACATCAGACAAACAGCATGTTCAAACTGTCTCCTCTGGTCCCCACATGTCCACTGGATCATTCACAACACAGAACTCATCATTCAATGGAGACAAAATGGCAGCCTTTGATTGACAGCTGATTAGATCAGATATGAACTTATATGCCCGCCCTACGGCCTGCAACAACCAATGGGAGTTCACCTCGACTAATATAGTTGCTGAGTCTCAGTTCAGGTCTGCGTCCTCTGAAGGACTCGGCCTCTGTGGTCTGTGGTCCATTTTCTCTCTTTTTTCTTCTTTTTCGGACATGCAAAGAATCTTGGGATATGTGAGGCCACGATGGATCGTAGCGGTTCATCCTCCAGAAACCGGGAGAAGAAGGAGCCTCTGGAGGATTCAGACTGGGACAGACTTCAGATGCTCCTCTGAAGGACGCAGACCTGAACTGAGACTCAGCCGGTGTTTGTATCAGTTTTGGGGCTGTTTGAAGGTTCAGACTGGGTTTGAATGTTAAGCTGAGGGACTGTAATGTTAATGAGGGCTGGGCCTGGACATGAAGATATTCAACATGAACACAAAATGTTTAAAGAAGACTTCATTACCTCACGTTTCCACCCTGCAGCTTATTTTCTCTTGATGTGTTTTAAACCCGTCTGGTTGGAGGATGTAAACACAAAATGAGCCTCGTTAAAGATAAACGGTTCAGTTTCCTGTGCAGCTCGGAGCCTACGTGCTGCACGAAGCGTCTGAACCGATGGACAGATAACAGATAACAGTCGCTCTCGTCTCGTTTCAGCTGCTTTCTGAGCAGCAAGACACAAGTTCAGCAGATCAGCTGAGAAAGTGAAGGTACATTAATGAAAGATGATGATTTCTTTCTGCAAGTCAGCTGAATCTGTTTAAGATCTGATGAATTCATCATCATTCATTACCTCTGTTATTGTTTTTTCCTACATCTATAAGCTACATGAAACAAACCCGTCCATCACTGAGACAAACAGACTCCATGTTTCTACTCAAAGACAGAAAGAAGTTCATGTAGAACATTTGCTGAATTAACAAGAAGGTCCAAATAATGCAGAATGAGTCAGAGACAGAGTTTCACAGAGTTTATAAAGTGTCTCCAACTCAACAACTCACTAAACTGACACATTTGTTAAGGGAGTCTGGGGACTTTCTCCACGGGGACAAAGATGTCGCCTATATTGTTCCTGTTTAGTGTCTTTGTAACATGTGACATGTTCAGATCAATAACATGTTTCTTCTTTCATAAATGGAGTGTAAATGGTGAAATCAGTGTAAACAGTGTGTTCAAACAGCTGATCAATGTTGGCAGGTAAGAC
>JARJLU010012848.1:0-25027 GCA_030272975.1 Sparidentex hasta | reverse complement strand
GTGGAGCAGGCACAAGGATGTGAGGGGACGGAGCGCGGGCGGTCGCCGCCGCCATCTTCGGACCGTGGGCCGCTGAGACGGAGGGAGCAGGGGTGAGAGGGGGAGGAGGGGAGGAGGTGGTGGGAGTCAGCGTGGGCGTGGGGGAGTCCAGGAGCATGGGGTTGGGGGTGAGCCGAGGAGGGGTGGGGGTGGTGGGGGTGGTGGCGTCGGACGTGGCGGTTGAAGTCTGAGGGCTGCTGCCATTGGTGGCCTCTCCGTGCTCTGATTGGCTCTGACGAAGCAGCTCCCGGTCCATCCTTCAACACTGTAACACACTGAAACACACACAAAACAACACAACTGATCAATACACAGCTGATCACAACACAGCTGATCAATACACAGCTGATCACAACACAGCTGATCAATACACAGCTGATCGTTGTCGGCCAACTTCATCACTGTGTTTACGTAGAAAAAGAAAGAAGAAGAAATGTTTGTATCTGACAGGACGAGACGAGTTCTCTCAGGTTAGCGTTAGCAGTTAGCGCTCTCGTTTCTTCACGTCGCTGGATGTGTGTAGCAGTTTTCACAGGTTGAGATATCAAACAGAAGCAAAGCGTCCGATGATTCCAGCTCTAGATTCTCGTTAGTCTCGTTTCCTGACTGTCTCCACCTTCAGTCTCTTTACTCCCGGCTGGAAGTTATATCGACAGGTGAGCAAATGAAACACACCTCGAGGAAACTCCCTCTATGTTTGAACAGAATTTAAGTTAACGTATAAAACAAAGTTCTAGCTGATTTTTTAAAAATCTGACACGTTATATCTGATGGGCGGCTGCAGCTCAGGGAGTGGAGCGGGTTGTCTAGTGATCAGAAGGTCACTAGTTCGAATCCCGGCTGAGCTGAGCTGCATGTTGAAGTGTCCTTGAGCAAGACGCTTCACCCCAAATTGCTCCTGATGTGTAGTTGGCACCTTGTATCATGGCCACTGCCATCAGAGTATGTGTATTTATCTTAATGTCAACTGTGTTACATTAATAACCAGTTAATCAAATCTAACATAAATTAACTGAGCAGCTAACAATCAAATAATTTAAAATTTTTTTGGGTGGAAAACGTCCTAAAATCAACTTACTAATATGATCTGACACCTGTTGTCGAGGAGCAAACACACATATTGACTGAGAGTCCACACCTGAGGACAGACCCACACCTGAGGACAGACCCACACCTGAGGACAGATCCACACCTGAGGACAGACCCACACCTGAGGACAGACCCACACCTGAGGACAGATCCACACCTGAGGACAGACCCACACCTGAGGACAGATCCACACCTGAGGATCGATCCACACCTGAGGATCGATCCACAGACGGTGATGGACTGAACGTGCTGACACGCGAGATGTCAGCGCCGCCTTCAGACGAGTGTTTTGGGTCGGAGTCACGGCGGCAGCTGATGCGGGCCGACGACTTCAGTCAGGATCTAAAATGATGTGAGCTCAGTTTTTTACCTGCTGATGTCAATGCAGTCACCTGAACAGCAGTCTGAGTTCTGACTGAGTGTCATTAAATCCACATCATTGATGATTATTGATCAGAAATCTCTTCGTGTTGAAGTTCCAACAATCATCTCCACAATAACGTCGGCAAAAACACAGTGAGGTTTGATTTTGTTGCCACGTCATCAAATGTATTTCAGTATATCGAGGTAGAGAGCTCAGCCTTATCTGAAACTAATGACTATTGTTATTATTGATTAATCTAATGCATCCTTTCCCAATTAATCGATCGTGATCTGGTTCAGTCGATCACAGGTTCTCAAAGCTCACAGAGACGTTTTTACAAGTCTGTTGATTTTTGGGTCCGACACTAAAATTAGAAGACAAAAAACATCATCTGCTCACAATTTTTTAGCAACTATCCCTCTAATGTGGTTATTAAACACTTGACAGAGGATATTTTACAGATTAAACGTTGAAAAGCAGCATCTTCTCCTGCAGTTTTCATATCTGGAAACACCGGAACAGATACAGACCGACGGCTGATCAATCGGTAATCGATAAAAACATGAGATTCTTCGTCATTTCTGCACTATAAAAAAGCCTTAAACGATTAACTGTGAGCCAAATTATTTCAGTGCATCAACAAATCAGCTAATCAATCATGTTTATGTATAAAGGTTATCAAATTTATCCATTAATAATCAATATAAAAGCTTCTGGAGTCGACCTGAAGTATAAAGTTTAAACATACTTGTGGATAAATGTGTAATTTACTTTGTTTTGGTGCAGAATTGTGATAAATTGTCAGATAAACTCACATTTACAGTTTGCAGCACAATTTATAATCTACCTGCTGACACCTGAATTGATATCAATACGTCTGTAATAAGCTGATATCAGATAAATCGATCGTAGTCGATTGTTTTTATCTGATCAACAACTCGAACCTGTTGATTAAAACATGAGGAAATCATAAAAATCGTCACATCTGACGAACTAAACGTGCGATTCTTCGACATTTCTGCACTAAAAACAGCCTTAAACTGTTGATTTTGAGCTGACTGACTTCTGTGCATCAACTGATCAGTTAATCGATCATGTTTCTGTGTGAATTCGTCGTCAAACAATCGATAGGAAGCGGTTAAAACGAGGATTATCCAGCTGTGAGCGCAGCGTGACTCCCTGACTTGGCTCCGCGCCGCACGTCTTCAGGAGTCCTTCATCTCACGCAGCTTTTTGGGGTAAAATTCAGGCAACATCAGCACGCAGGCAGGTGCCGCTCCACGCGTGGCGGGCAGATGCTGACATCTGGCCCGCAGCTCGCTCTCTGACTCCGATCGCTCTCATGAGTCACAACACACGGCGGTGACAGTTAGGCCAGAGATCATGCATGTGACTATCAAAAAAAAAAAAAAAAAAGAAAAAAAAAGAAAGATGGAGCCAGGCCTTCTCAGAGGAGAAGTCTCTCGATCACAACACTTTGGAGGATCGTCTGCGCGTAAAGCTCCGCGGTCACCTACCCTCTGAGATCGGCGTCGTCCTGCAGCTCAGCCCCGGTGAGGTCCATCCGACAGCGGCCGCATGTTGGTGAAGTGTGCTGCTGGTGTCTGATGAGCGGCTCCGGGCTGCTTCAGCGGGGTCGACAGGCTGAAATGGGGCGTGTGTGAAGCCTCACTTCCTCGTCTGACAGCGCAGGAGCTGTGCTGGAGTGCGCGTCGCCCTCCCTCCCTCCCTCCGTGTCTCCCTCCCTCCCCCCCCCCCAGACAATAACCCGGCAGCCTCCCCTCCGCTCGGAGCCTTCAGCCCCTGCAGGGACGCACAAACGCAAAGTTGCGATGCGGGTCGGGCCCGGTTACGATGCGCACGGGCTGCTGTGTGTGTCGCACTTCGGTTCGGGGATCATCACAGTCCGGGCTCTCCCCGCGGAGCGCAGCGTAAATCCGGCACCGAGGCTCCAGGAGGGGGGCTCCTGCTCTCCGGTGAACCACCGCCGTCACACCTGTCGGCTCTGCGGTGGGAATCAGCCCGGCTCGGGGCCACCGTGCAGCGGCTGCTCGGGGCCTGGTTAGTCCGCTGCTGGAGGAGTGCAATGGAAGGCAGTTTTCATAAGAGGGCAGAGGCGAGACAGCACCACGCAGAGCCCGGGAGGACCGAGCCGGGCTGCTGCTGCTGCTGCTGCACCGCTGCTGGAGGAGGAACACCTCCGTTACTCCTGTTTACTCGAGTACCACAACATGCAAATACTGCCAGATAACATGATGAGCACAGTGACTAGTTACTGCAGTAATCAGATAAATATAGTGGAGCAAAAGGTCCAATATTCGTGTAATGCGTATAATATACTTTATACTCCCACTCTACTTCATTTTAGAGGAAAATATTCTACTTAGATAAATAAAGTGGAGTAAAAAATAGAACATTTGCCTCCAGACTGTCGTGGAGGGGAAGTATAAACTATCAGAAACTGGAAATACTCAAGAAAAGTACAAGTACAAATATATTTCACTACATTTTGGAGGCAAATATTGTAATTTTTACTACATTTATCTGATTACTTGAGTTTCTAGATACTGTGCAGACTTCCTGACGTCACTTCTAATCAATTTATTTAATCAGCAATAAAGAAATAGAATAAAGAATACACAGTATTCAGTCCACCACAGTGCGGAATGTAATGGAGCATATTTACTCAAGTAGTGTGTTTTTGTTTGAAATTAAATTTTAAAAACTCAATCAGTCAATAAATACAAATGTAATTAACTTCAAACTAATATTTAACACGATATCTTTGACTTTTGGGTTCTTTTTTTTTTTACAAACACTATTACACATCATCCTATATTTCATATGATATCAGGTGCTAGTAACCTCAACATAAGCTGATTTTATTTATTCCAGCCTTTTATTGATCATAACAGTAATATTGTTTCATCTCAGATTCACAACATTTGATTTAAAATATTTAAATAACTGAAGTTCTTCTTCTGTTGTTGTTGTTTAAACTTCCTTATAACTGAAGTTTATTCTGTTCTTCTCACTGTGTTTGTTTTTATTTAAAGTGTTTTGGAGTCAGAGTTTTATTTTTTTGTGTGTTTTTATAATTAGAACTAAATTTAATTGATATGTTGATGATGATATTTTTGGTGTATCGTGACAGAATGTGGTCATGTGACCCGCGGACGGTCTCGTGTCAGTAATCCGATGAGCTGCAGTCATTGGACGGATTGATGCTCTGCTGCGTCACTGACGTTAATCTGCGGCTGCGTCATCCAGCGAAGACAGGAAGCACAGGACCGGAAACCAGGCGGCGCAGCCTTCAAAATAAAATACAGGCGAGACTTGTTTTCACAGAAAAGCTTGAAATAATCGACATTAAATCACTCAAAACAGAAAAAAACAGGCGGATCAGATAGTTTAAACGTTCATGTTGTATCAATCTGTGATGTTTCTGCATGTTTCCTGTTTATCTGAGCTGTTTTATTGCTTACTAAAGACTGATGTTCTTACCATGTTGTGTTGTTATCTTTTTAGAACAGAAATGTGGAAGAGGCACAAAATATTAGAAATACTCTGAATAACTGATGTAGTTTAAAACAGGAATGAGGATCAAAGCTTTAAAGATTCAGTCCAGTCGCCGAGCTGAGTCGTTCACATCTGCTGGTGTCAGAGGCTGCAGATCAGATCAACATCTGTAACACAGGTGTCGCATCACATCAACACAACATGTTTATGATGTAACTTGTGTGTTTCAACATTTGTAAGCGTGACATCACTCAATTCTTTTACGGAGACCACGAGAAAATGTTCAGCAGATATTTTTAAATCTACAGCTGCGACAAATCCAGATGTTTGTAACAAGACCGCAAAATTATGTGTTAACATACGTACAATGTTGCATAAATCAAGTCTACACCAACAACATTTATTGTAGCTATTTGTTTGCACATTTATTTTCAATATCAAGTAATCTAACACATTAAACAACACATTATTTAATGATTAACATCAATAACACGATGAAAAGAAACATTTTCAAACTGCATTTTTATTTTCAGATCTCAAAGATGTTGATTGTTTAAAAACTACAAGATTGTCAAGATTTATTTCTCATATTCTCCTTTTTTCACAAGTTGACTAATGAATCACTTAGAGACAGTTTATTGGCATCAGCATATAACTTCTTCCCTTATTGTATTGATTTTAACAATCACTATACAGATGATTGTTTTTTAACTGTTACTCTGTGTATTTTGTTTTTCTTAACCAAACCGAACTGTCAAAAAATATAAAAATATCAAAAGACAGTTTATCAATGACCTCATGTAACCCGACATCACTGACAACAACATATTTAACATACAGTGATTCGTACAAACATAAAACATAAATCACAAACTCTTCCAAACAATCCAAAATAAACACAAACTTGTGTTTTCGTCACTAAACAACAGTGCTTTTATTTTGAAGGTTCGGACCGGAAATCCTCCCCTGCTCTGTGTGGGCTGACACTTCAGTTGCTAGGGCGCGCGCTCCATAGCAACCGAGTCCCGGGAAGTTAAATTGAGATTTTAGCGTTTATTAGTTTTTTAATCGAAGTTAATTACAGAAGATGACGTCACACGTCCTGAGACCGGAAACAGAAACGTCCCCCTGACCTGAAGATGCCGGCCGCACGAGTCCTCAAACCAAAACCTGTGGAGGCTTCAGGTAAAACCCTGGAGAGGAGCAGACCGGTGAAGGTGAGCGCGGTGACCGGGGCGCGCGCGGAGCTGCAGCCGCCCGCGGTGCGGAAAAGCCGCGCGTCGAGCTGCCCGCGGTGTCCGCCGCCGCGCGGCCGGTGTGAGCGGGGCACCGGGGCGCAGCGCACCGCCCTCAGGGCCAGCTGCGAGAGGAGATCCAGGTCCAGCTCCACGGCTCCCAGAACCACCAAAACCACCACCAGCAGCTGGCCCAGAACCAACCCGGACTGCCGAACGGCCGTGACACACGCTGCTGTTGGTCCAAAGTGCCGCGAGACGAGCGCCGAACCGGGTCAGAGGGACCAGAGGAGCGTCAGAACCGACACCAAGCACACGAGTCACAGGTGAGACAGCAGGGACCAGGGTGCACCTGCTGGTGGTCCCTGACGTCACAGGATGTTTATTACCTGGAGCTTCATCAGTCAAATAAGAGTGATGATAAACTTTATTTATAGAGTCTCACTGAAGCTTCATTTAGGACTTCAGTGTGTGTGTGTGTGTGTGTGTGTGTGTGCGTGTGTGTGTGTGTGTGTGCGTGCGCGTGTGTGTGTGTGTGTGTGTGTGTGTGTGTGTGTGTGTGTGTACAAACATGTGAGGTGTCCCTCAGTATCTCCCTGCTGCTGTTTGTCTGCTGCCATCTGTTGCAGTGGATTAATCTCCCGCTTTACCTCCCACTGTCATGACTGACCTGCAGGTGAACTCTCACCTGAACTGTCTGTCAGGAGCTTCACACACTGTGGAAACTGTGCAAACCACAAACAGGCTGAATCTTTAACACGCTGCTGACGCTCTGGTTCGGGGTGCAGATGGATCATGTTCAGCCGCAGTTCAAGCCACGAACACAGCTGGAGATTTTTGCTTCTTCTTTTCAAAAATCACCTGTTTTGTTGCCACAAACACGGCCGGAGACGAATCATCTTCTCGTTCAAGATGTCAAAGACATCAGGTCTTGTTGCCACAGCTGGAGATTTTCTGCTGTTCAAAAAATATCTGTTTTTCCCCACCACATTCACAGCTGGAGATGTTTGGTAATCTCAGTTTTTTGTCATCAGAAACACGACTGATGGCGTCATCTCGTCAGAAATATAAAATTTAGTCGCCACAAAGTTGTCTGGAAATTTACTGTCATCTAGTAAGAAAATGTCCAGTTTTGTTGTCACGACGCAGCTGAGATGTCTCCTTAAACATATCTGATGATGTCACGCTTACAAACACTGGAACAGCCTCTCACCTGTACCTGTGGCTGTGAACGGGCCGTGACACGTGTGTTTGTCTGTTCCAGTCACAAAGCGTTCACCGTCATTCCCCCGAACCCCAAGAAAAGACGAGAGATCCAGAGAAGTGAGTCGCCATGTTTCATCTGTTTCAGTCACTGTTTGCCATATATGTGTGTGTGAGGTTGGGGGGGTAACTGTGATGTGACCTGTGATTGGTTGAGCAGAGGCGGAGGCGGAGCTCGCCGCTTTAGAGGAGCTTCGACTGAGCAGAGCGATGGCGTACGTCTCCATTAACCCCAGCACTGTTGGTGAGACGCACACACACACACACACACACACACAGGTTAATGTTTAATATGATTAATATGTGTACTGTAATAAGTGTGTGTGTGTGTGTGTGTGTGTGTGTGTGTGTGTGTCGACAGGTGGCTGTATGAGTCTGGAGGAAGTTCGGTCGAAGCAGCAGCAGGAAATGATGCAGGCGAAGAGGAAACAGAAACCGGTCTGATAACTTCTTTACTTTCGCTTCTTTCCTGTTTTGTGATTATTTGTCCACCTGAACATTTAAAGGTTTTAAATCGAGTTCATGAACAAACTGACACCCAGATCTGAACACAGGAGGATTAATATTCATTCTGTTCGTCACATTTGGTTGTTTTACGTCACAAAACAGGAAGTGAGAGTCGTTCCTCCAGAGCGAACAGAGCTGCAGCTTTAATAGCTTCTGTGCACAGAGTAAAGTTTCGTTCGTACGTTGGTGCTCTTCAGGAAAGAGAAGCAGAGAATATTTGACAGGTTCACCAACGTTTCAGAAACACTTACATCACCTGAGTTCATAACAAAAATGAAACTTCAGCCGTCCTGAGCTTCAGAGCAACGACCCACAACTTTGCCAGCCATTGTTCTCCGACGTGTCTCCATGAAGCTCCTTCTCTGAACACTTTCATGTCAGAGTAACTCGTGTGTGTTTTTCCCTCGTTGTGTCTCAGATGAAGACGCAGCTGTTGGAACAAACATCCGTCCTCTGAAGACGAGCGTCGCCTCTCGTCCCGTCTCGGCCGGCAGCTCGACTCTCCTCCCTGCAGCTGCTGAACTCTCAGCGTTCACACTGGATTCAGCTCTACGGAAGCCCGGAGGGACAAGTGAAGACATGCCTGTTTATGGTGATCCATCTTTTAAATCTGATCTAAGTTACAGTCGCTCTCGTGTTCCTTCATTTCATGTTTTCCATCTGTGAAAACACACAAAAGAGAAAATACTTCAGGGGATGTTTTGTCATTACCGTCTGTTAGTGACAGTAAACAATAAAACTTTTCTCCTGAAATATGAAAGAAAGTTTTGGCACAGGAAACAGTTAAACAGCAACATTACTGAATATGTTGTGAAAGATGATCCAGAACTTTCTTTCTTTGATTGTCCCTCCAGGCTCCCGTACAACTCACATGTTTAGATACACAACTTCACTCAGCTCTGCACATCATGTTTTGTTTGTAGTCGTTTAGTTTGTCACTTGTTGTGTGTGTTTGTTTTTTTTTAATATATATTCTGACACTTTAAAGGTTCAGTTCACCCAAATCACAACCTACACCTGTTCACTCTGACCACTGAGAGGATCCACATGGTGATTCTTCACAAGCTGATGACACAAAACCTTTTTTTAATTCATCTTTGGATGATAATAGATCTAAAAAGTGCTGAAAATTGATTCATAAACTCTTAACGAGGCCTGTTCTCACTTCTCATCAAGCCTTATCAGAGCGATGGTCCCACATCCTGCTTCAAGAATCATTTCAAGACTGAATTCACGACTTTTTTGTGAATGTTTTGAGATGTTTGTCTTTAAGATGCACCTTTCTGCTGCCACCCCGATGCAACTGAGTTATCAAGTATGAAACGAGCCACAGGGACGTACAGGCTCATATTTAGTTCAATTCCACAGTTTTCTTTTTTTTTTCTGTATTTTGTTGTTTGTTGGGAAAATAAAACGTTTGATTCATGCCAGAAGTCTGATGTCCTGTCTGAGTTTAAAACATGCAGTGAGGAAGTTCTGAGAAGAAGAAGAAGAAGAAGAAGAAGAAGAAGAAGAAGAAGAAGAAGAAGTGTTCAGACGATTAAAGTAGTTTTACCACAATTTAAACATGCAGGTGAAGCTGCGAGTTCATCCTTGTTGTCCACAGTCTCATAGTTTGGAGGTTTTTGCATTTGTAAATGAATTTCTCAGTGTGGCTGTTAATTAAGTTAGTACTCAGAATGCTCCACGTCAGCAGTATTTCAACATTTTAATATTATCGTTTTATTTGCTGTTGTGTGTTTAATCCACTGTTTAATGTCAGATCAGATCAGAATACTTGCGGACAGGATTCTATGAATATGGAGGTCATGCTTCAACATTCTATAGGACTATATATAAATATGTTAAATATATAATATAAAGATTATATTAATGTGTGCATGTATCTGCATTTTGACAGGATCAATAATCACTCAGGAAGAAACATCAGTGCCAGCAGATGAAAGATTCGACTCTTATTCTGACAGAAGTAGAAGAAGAAACGTAACAACCAATTTTGACAAAAAATTATTTTAATTATTTACAATTATTTAAAATAAAAAAAACTGATTAACACGGGTATCGATTTAAAGTAACTATCATTAATACCATCATTTTTTAAGATTAACAGTATTTTAAACTATAAACTTTCCAATAAACAATTACCAATAAATAGTTTATAAAGCAGTTAATTGTTCTGAAACATTTGTATTATACATAATTGTTGATTTTGGATTTTGGTGGAGTTGCCCTTTAAGCCCATCTCTGTGTGTGTGTGTGTGTGTGTGTGTGTGTGTGTGTGTGTGTGTGTGTGTGTGGTTCTCTGATCCACCAGCAGGGGGCGTGTTCTGCCTGTCTCACGCTGTGTAGGTGCACAGAGAGACAGACAGCATGACGCTCCTGTGTTTCCTGTGTGTGTGAGAGAGATATTACAAAAAGATGATCAATATCATAATCAGAGGATATCAATTAGAATCAGGTCAGAGCCGAACAGCATGCAGGGAAATACCATTGTTTTCATGAGGGGACACACACACACACACACACACACACACACAGATAAATGTCAGCATCGTGTCTCCAGCCTGCATAATTAAGGTGTCATATTAGGTGACTGAGACAGCCGAACGCGCATGCGCAAGAGATATTGCAATATCTGTAGTCCTAGAAGCTGTAATTGTTGTGTGCGGCCATGGTTGTAGTCCAATGGAGACGCCATTCTGTGACGCTCATGCTGCATTCAATGCATCCTCGTCAGCTCCGACGTTTCAGTGTCGAGTACATGGAGGTGAGGAGGAGAGTTTAACACACAGTAGGTGGAATGATTCAGGTCGTGTGAAATGTAAAAATGTAATCATCGATTCATCAGGTCAGGTTCTGATTTATTTATCCTCTACATATCTGGAATTATATCAGAAAAAAACACGTCAAAATGTTAGAGATGAAATCATTAAAGACACGACCTATAATACAAATTAACATAAGAGTATGTAGAGGCAATATGAGAACCAAAACAAACAATCTGATAATTATTAAATAGTGTTCATACCTTTGTCAGTTTGTTTATTTAGTTTGTTTATGCAGGACAGATCTGTATCTTATGATGAAAATGTCTGATGTGCATTTAAACTTCCATTTATTTTATTTTTTTGACTGTGTTCTTGAACAAAAGAGTAGCGAAACGTCGAGCGTGCCACAGGTTAATTTTCTGTAACACAACCCAACTCTCTGTTAGGAAACCGTGAATCATTTCCAAACTGTTTCCAGCTTCACCTGCTTGTGCGGTTCCTGCTGCGGTGTCCATATTTCCGACGGCGCCTGAAGGCAGCATGATTCGGTGGCTGCTGAGCTGATCTTTGTGCGAACGAAGCAGAGCGGTCGCAGTTAGCAACGGACAGCAAACACACACAGAGCGGCGAAAGACGGCCGAGGAGACCGCTTCTGGACCCGAAAACCCGTCCGCACAGCGACTACACGGCGACAGCGACGGCCTTACGATGGTGAGAAGACACTTGTGGGCGATGAACGTGAGGCTGGTGGCGCTATTTTCTTCTGACAATCAATCTAGCCGAGAGCTAGCTCGGCTAATGCTAAATGGCTAGCGAACTGTTTTCCTGACTCATTATTGAGCAGCTCGAGAAGCTAGGCTGCCATTTTACACCAACAACACAGCCGCTCCGTGTGTCCCGGCCACTGCGGCCAGCTCGGCCGAGACAACATCCACCTGATGTATAACCCAAACCCCCGATCTGTGTTTAAATCGATCATGAGTGCGGCTCGAATGGAGGTCTTACTTTGATTGAAAGCTAATCCACCCAGCGCCAAGCAGCCAAGCTAGCGTTACCTCCAAGCTAACAGGCTAATCGGAGCCTGAGAGGCTAATGTTAGCTAGCAGCATTGCGTAGCAGTGTCTGACACCATTCGCAGCTCAGCGTTGGATAATCTCAGCAAATATTTTCAAAAGCGGTTAATGAGTAGCTCGGTCGTATTATGAGGGATGATTACAGTGAATTGATGAAGCCGGAGCTCCTACAGCTCGACGTTACACACAGCAGATCGGCCCTCTGTCGCTGTGGAGTGAAGGAGAGTGATTTGAACCTGACACAGGACCTCCTGGAACACCTGGATCAGACCTGGTGTTCCAGGCCTGGAGGTGTTTGATAGAAAAGGAGAAACGAGGATAAGTTTGTCATCAGACTGGATGCTCTCCTCTCTGCTGGAGGAAGACATTGTGGCTCTGATGGTCTTTCTCTCTCTTTGATTTTAAAGGAAAACAAACACAGTGTGGGGTTCCTGAATGCTAATTCTCAATCCACATCTATTTCTGATTTGTCAGGGAGGATTGTGAATTGTTAACATGGATGGAGGAGTTGTGTCTGAGATGATGAATCACACCGAGTTGTATTTTATCTGCTGCAGGGTTTTGTCTGTCGTGTGCACCTTGTTTGCTCAGAGATGCTGTTTTTATTTCTATACTTAAATTGGTTGATTATAAATATGTGTTCATTGAGGATCTGGTTGTTTTGAACCTGACACGGGGATCCCACACTTGAAGGAATACCTGGCAGAGCCGTGATGGGTTCAAGTAGTCATCCACTCATCAGGATGCGCTCAGAAACAGCTTCTGCTTTGTGGATTGTATTTGTATTGTATTTTACGTTGTGTTTCCCCTGAATGATCGGGATCTCTGTCGGAGGAAAATAATAGGTAAAATGATCTTTAGTCTTTAAGGAGCAGCTTGTCGTTTTGGAGAAGACATTCCAACTTATAAACTTTGTTCCGTCTGTGAATAAACAAGCTGTTCTGTTCAGAAAATAAGGTCCCAGAGCTCTGTTTGAAGGTGGCAGGGTCCGCCACATATAAACACAGTAAAGCAGTATAAACTGTGTTGTTCTTTAAGTTCAGTTTGTTTCTTCGGTTCGTTCAGTCGTGACAACAAAGAGAGTTTGTTTGTTTAGTTTGTCAGTGAAGATGTTTCTCTTCTCGTCAACATTTCTTTCCCAAAACTACAGACTGCTCCTTTAACGTTGATGGAGAAGTTGTGATGAGGTGCAATCACACCACATTATATTTTATCTTCTGTATACTTTAAGCAGGTTTTTCTCCATAGTGTTTCCTACGTTTGCTCAGAGATCCCTGTTTTATTTTCATACCAACATTGGCGCATATAAAAATATCTATTTATGGAGGATCTGGTTGTTTTGAGCCGGACGCGGAGCTCCCACACTCACAGGATCACCTGAAACAGTCATTTACAGGCCTGCAGATGTTCAGCTGATCCCTCTGTTGGAAGAAAATATTCATAGTTGCTCAATTTCTCAACTAATAATTTTCTTTACTGTTGAAGCCACAGAAACACACTCACAGTTTACACAAGTGGTTTGTCAGATGTTTTATCTTTCTTTGTCTCATCTATCTTGTTATATCTCATCTGTGTTTTTGTTTTGTTTAAATCTAAATGCTGTCAGTAAATTGTTCTCCAGTTGGTCAGAAAGTATTCAGTCACTGCATGCAGAACAATACTTGATATTTGTATGGTTTTAATTGTTGTATATTGGCAGATAAAGACGCATATTCATGGATGAGGTTTAGTTTAAACGCTGGGACAAAGAAGGTGGAACTTTAAAGAAATGGCCTCTGTAGTTCAGAGGACTGTGGAAGGGAATTATTTTATTTTTTACATTTTAATGCAGTCAAATATTGTAATAAAAATCACACTAGATTGCTGATGCAGCCTAATACTAATCCTGTGTTGATGCACGCCTGTTTCTACAGGTATTAATTAGCTTGTAGCCTTTAAATATCATGCATTTTTTTCTACGTGGAAGTGTTTTTGTCTTTATTATGCTGCTACAGTCTGTCAGTGTTTATTTTGAGTGATGAGTCCTAATTGTACATGTGCAGACGTGTCGTTTCCCCTCAGAATCAACATGTTTGAGTGGGAGGATGTGTGTGACTGTACGGACCGTAGTGTGGGTGCATGTAGGTGTTCAGAGTTGTGAAGAACATCTACTGTTGGATGATAACTTCACGTGTACGGCAGGTTGAACTGCTGCAGACGTTTCCCTCCGTGCGTACACAGTTATTCAGCACAAACATTCAGTCAGATGACCCCAAAACTGCTGGATGTCTGACAGTTGAGTCTATCAGTTTCAACATCAGGGATGTGAACACACTCCTGCGAGGCCACATGTATCGATCTGATCGTAGCATGAACCGGCTGATATCCTGATCCTGAAGTTACTAATCAGTTGATTCAAGCGTTGGAAGACATTTGGGCTTTTTCAGAACAATGGAAGATAACAGCAAAGTCTGGCGTGTGAAGGACACCTGTTAACATTCACCTGGTGAGACGTGTGCAGACAGCAGGCAGTTGGTTCATGCTAACACAGCTTGTACAAGCAAGAAAACACAAGACAGAGATTCAGATATCACACACTTTTATCAGCTACAACTCAGTGAGGTCTGATGTTATCACACAGGAATAATTCCATATTTCTCCACCTGATGCCAGCGTGAGCCACCTGGGCTTCGCTGTGTGAGTTTATATTCGTAATGTCAATGTTTGTTTGTACAGCAACATTTTATATGTCTGTGTCTGTTGTAAAAGTAAGATAGAAGTAGAAAACAATCAGCCAAAGAAGATCTTTCTCCTCTGATTTACATTTTCCCCACAAAACCTACAGAGTGCACCTTTACTACAGCAAGCTAATTATTAAGTTTACATCTGCTTCCCCATGAGACCACATGTGAGCCCAGCCAGACCCTCAGCGCCACACTGAGCGCTGTTAGCTGTTTATTCAAGAGGTATTAATATTGAATGAGTCGCTCGTCCAGATTGCACCATGTTGGACGCTGCTCTTCCCTGAGCGTGCAGTAGATCACAGGAAGGTTCTCCAGATATGTGAATAACATTCAGACAGTCCTTGCTTTATATTTAGATGTTGCATCTTCACATGTACTGTAAAAAGGTCTGTCTATGTTGTTTTCCTCACTGATGTCCACACATGATCTGCCCTCAGCTCACTCACACATGCAGACTGCAGTGGACTGATGCTTCCTCTGCTCAGCCTCATGCTGGGACGCATGACTGGAGTCCGTCTGCATCAGTGTTTGGCAGCAGATAACGACTGGTGCTCCTTCTGGGGCCGCGCTATTGGCTGATCAGCAGTATGTAAACATGCTGGTGTCATTAGAAACAGCCTGCTTGATGATATTGTGTTCAAACATGCAGTGAAATTCAGTTTTCCAGTCTTGTCGGTCACGATCAGGCAGTCCTACCTCCACCTCCAACCAGCCTGACCCATCCGGGTCCGTCTGCTTAATATGTACACGGTGCTGCGAAGTGTCGGCGCTCGGGGCGGTAAAGTAAAGTCGATCCAACGAGGCCGAGAGTCTCCGCCTGGCTGCTTTTCTGAATGCTGAGCAGAGCGACAGAAATCAAAAGCTGCTTACGCTAATGAAATGTCCTCCTTCACTGGCTAACCCAGCACATGATCATCTCTCTCACACACACACACACACACACACACACTTTACAAGCATGTCAGTGTTGAAGAAGGGCTCGTCGGTGTGATTCAGATTCAGCTCTGGCTTCATCGCTCCTCATGACTCACCCTCAGTTTGATGTCTTTGTTTTGGTCACTGCGACTCAGATTTGAGGAGACAGACTGAATGATGGAATCAGAGTTATTGATCTGTGGTCTGACATAAGTGATGGTTCCTGTGTGTGTAGTTTACATTGTTTGTGTTTCAGATGTAGGGTATTAGGTTGTTGAGTCTGGCCAGGACGCAGAGTGACCAGGGTAATCAGATTTACCAGGCTGAGCTTTTTTTCCCACGAGCGCCGCTCTCGCTCTGTTTCTCCACCACTCCCTGCATCCTTCCCGTCCAGCAAATCCCTCTCACACACTCACACTCTGGTTCCTGAGTTGTGATAATTCCTCCTGCACTATGAAGGCAGGTGAGACATATTCATCATGTGAGGGTAGAAACCACCGGCTGGATGCAGGTGAAGTCTGTCTGCAGGTAAACAGTCATCAACCAGGAGACTTAATATGAAACTGTGCAGGGATTCAGCTGTGGACGGCAGATAGCAGGGTAAGAGCTTCATTTGTGGGCCATTTTATTAAAATCTAAAGAATTTCATCTCCGCTGCTCTGTGGCAGCGAGTCTCCTGCGAGAGGAAGATTCATTTAAAGGTGCACGCTGTAGTTTTGTGGAAGAAGTTGTAATCAGAAGAGAGAAATCTTCAATTCTTAATATACTGAAATAAACAATCTGACCTGAAAGAACAACACACGTTATTCTGATTTAGTTAAACCTCATTGATTCTGTAAGTATTAAAATTCAGTGTCAGTTTCTTCTCCAGAAACTACAGCACATGTTTAACTTGTTTGTCCGGCTCCGTCCCCAGTTCGTCTCGTCCGACCCCCCATGGAGAGTTTTTTTATTTTTTTACTGATTTGTTTTTGGCGGTGTCGGACACGTTTAGTGCCTCAGGCTGTGTAATCACTCATATTAACACTTCTCCAACAATGAAGTGTAAGAAACCATCCTGATGATGTTCACTGTGAAGCCCTCGGGGGACATTAGTCACAATAATGTGTTGCCGGGTGATTATGGCCTTGTTATACGTTATATATGTGTCACAGGGAGGAACCGTGTGGAGTTTCTGTCGTAGCCGATACTGATTTCAGATAATTATCTTCTTGTCACAGCCGGTTCGATGCTGATGCGACTCTGTCAGGGCTGGTACCAGTTCATTAGTAATCAAGGAGACTGAAAACTGATCTGTTGAACCGATGTTTATTTCCAGTAAAAATTAAAGTCTTCGTCAAAATTTCAAACAAGCAGTGATGAAACAAATCAACGTACAGTTTACTCATGAACTGCTCTGAGGTGCTTTACTTGAGTGTGATACTTGTTTGCAGATTCAGAGTATTCAGTGTTTACGGCTGGTTACTAGTAAGATTATTGCTTTGGGACGTTGTACTTATACTTGAATTAATTGAATTAATCATCTTATCAAAATGTTTGATTAATATTCTGTCTCAGTGATTTCTAACTCTACTCGTACCTCTGCTCTTGATGATTTAAAGTCTATAAAAGAAGAGGAATGTTGTGTTCCTTCTCCCGTCACCATCATAACATCAGCAGGTCCAGCAGTCTGTCACCAGGACGTGTTGACGGACACGTTCAGCCATGTTGTTCCCCAAAACGGGTCACGACCTCTGAACTTTGCTCCGTGTGAAGGAGGAACGCTGCGTCCGTGGCGCCGTTGTTGACGATCCGCTGTGGGATTCCTCTTTCACAACAAACTCTCTAGAAACTGCTGTCAGTCAACCAGCTCTCGACATCTTGTTACTCCCGGTCACATGGCGGTGGGACTGATTATAGGTCAGATACTGTAGAGACACATATCCAAACGCTGTCTGGTGTGGGAATCTGAAATCTGATCCCAGCGCTGCTGTTGAAGGGCACCTTTCTTCACCACCAGTGAACACGAGCACCGGAGACGGAGAGGATGAATGCTCTACCTTGTGTTGTCGAATGGCTACCGCGAGGTATTGTCTGCCCTAGTTGCCATGGCAACTGCAGTGGCACCCTCAGGTAGAGGAGGCTGCCTTCCCGAGTTCGGCGAGGATCTGCTGGAGAGGAGCGGAGGCTGAAACGGGTCTAAAGTCTGGACCGAGCCATGTGGCCCGGCTCTGCATCCATCAGCTAACACACCAACCAGCACCCTGATCCAGTCTGAGCCCATACTGGTGAGGAGAGGAAGTCACTGATGGGAGGATATAAAGTCTCTCTTTAGTCATTTTTATTACCCAGTCAGAGGATGTTCACAGCTGACCGGGTCAGGGTGCTGCTCACCACGTCAGTCTGGACATCAAGTGGAGGGCGATTGTTTTCATTGTTTAGTTAATCGATGAGTTCTGTGTAAGATTCAGTTTACTGTCGTAGAGGAAAGAAACCAGAAATACTTCTTTGAATATCGTCTTTAGTGTCATTTTCTTACTCATCCAAGTTAGTTTGAGTTTGTTCCTCCTGTTGTGCAGCTTCTCAGGTCACAGTCACACAACAAAAACATCTTGTCAGATTAAACCAGCCTGAGATTTTGCGAATCATCCGATCCAGAATCAGCTCCGGTGTGTTTGCTGGCAGCTAAACGTCGTAACGTGTGAGTAGATGTTGACCGTCGGGTCCTGAGCCTGGCAGCAGGTCGTGAGTGTTGTGTTGTCTGGATGTGTCACGGCGGCGGCCGGCTGCAGCTGCAGCGCTGTGGTCAGTGTGTGGCGGCGGGGGGAAGGGATGCTGGAGACGGAGGCTGGGCGTGGAGTGGACGGCAGATCTCAGTGACTGATGAAGACCGAGTCCAAGGCTTGATGGGCTCGGAGCGCACTGCTGTGTCAGCGCTTTCTGTCCGCCTCAGTGCTTCTCTTGATCATCTTTCCCACAGCGTTCCTCGGAGAACTGGAAGAACAAAATGTGCCACAGTGTCTGAATTTAAGAAAACCTACTGCTCATTTTTTTTAGGAAATCGATGAGAGACATAATTTTTCTGTCGATTTTTGCATCATAAATTGCATTTTCACTTAAAAATGTCTTTATGTGTTGGCGTCGGCACCAAAACAAACATTTTTTGAAAAAACTTTTTATAGATTGTTGTTGTTTACAATAAACGGTCGTCTCCTGTCGTGACACTAGAGATGTTTTCAAACTGAAGCCGTGATACTGAAGACACAGCTGGGCCTCAAATCTAATTTGAGGAGTCGTGTTTACTGGACCGTGTTCTGTTTTGTATTTTGGGAAGAGTCTCAGAGCTGAAATGATTCGTTGATGGTTGGTTGACAAAAAGTTACACAGCTTTTGTGATGGTCGGATCAGGAAAACACAGAACACGACCTCGTTCCAGCTTCTGTGTCGGAGGACTTGCTGCTCTTCGTTACATGACACTAAATTTGATATTTCTGGACGGTTGATCAGATAAAACAAACAATTTAGAAGACGACATTTGTCAAACAAGATAATTTGGTATTAGATTATTTTCAGTTGCAGCCCTGAATAGAAATAATAATCTGTTTTCTGTGCAGCACGATGACCCGAGAACATATTCCAGTGTTTGTTTCTCTCCCACGTCTTGAGCAGCGGCGTGTTCGCAGCTCCGTCTCTCTGAAGCTGCTCGGACGTCAAGCGTTGTGTCGTCGTCCGGAGGCAGCAGCCAGGACTCGTCAACAGGGACAGGAAGTAAACAGCAGGTCAATCAGCTTCCTCCGCTCTTCCACTAACAGCCTATTGCACTTGGATCACGTCCTGAGTCCCCGGCCCTAATGGCTGTGAATGGTCAGTGATGGGCAGCGCTGCATGCCTGCTCCTTCTAAATATAGCAGCGCTGCCTACATGTACACAGCAGCTTCTGCCCGATCACCCTCCCTCTGACTCTCTCCGGCTGCGTTTACACAGCGAGGCCCAAATACTTTTCTATTTCACTGGCTGTTCTCAGAAGATGGACACTTAAAAGTTTGTGCTTGATTTGTAATATATGTGCAGAACTTTAGTTTAAAACGATCGGCAGGGTTCGAAGAAACAATAGTGTTGAAGTTCTGTCAAGGATGTCTGCTAAAGTTAGCATGCTAACCAGCTAGCCCCTCTGTACCTCGAGCTGTGAGATCTAACAAGTCGACAAGAAGGAATTATTTTGCGACTCATTTCCTTACGAACGGATAAATACAACTGTACATCATTAAAGTTTCTCTCTTTTACTGAAGTAAAACGAGCTCAGTCGCCTCGTTAACTCGCCTTAAAACGAACTTCATTCAAACTGGACGGAAAATAAATCACACTCACTGAAACGATGTGAAACCAGTCGGCTGTGTGACTGATGTGATTGATGTGTGCTGAGAATCCTTCTGTGACCTTTTGGATATCGATTTATGTCTGAATGCTGTTTTTTTTCTAAACAATATGTCACATGACAGAAGAAATAATTTTGGATCTCTGTCATGTTTAAGATGAATCAACAGATTTTTTAGATTCTGTGAATTCAGTGAGTTTCTGTGAGTCGTGAGTGATGTTCAGCTTTTACCTCATGATTTCATTTGTCTGTTTGCTCCCTTTTGTTTGCTGAGTCAGCTGTTCTCTCTCTGTCTGCTGCCTCATTGACACCAGACTGAAGATCTTCACTCTGAATCTTGACTTTGCTTCTGTTCGGCTCACCGCTGTACGAGCTGATAATCTGCAGATATTCTCGTCTGGAGTTAAAAGTCTTCCTCCATGTCTCCTCTCTTTCTCTCTCTCTCTCTGGCCTGAAACATGTTGAAGACTCTGGCGTTGCTTTAACGTCTCCTCTTGTCTTGACTGTGGGGATGAAATTACAGCTTTCGGTTCGTCACTTAGCTCTAATGATGTGGCCTTTCTGGACCGTCGTCAGCAGCTGCCTGAACTCGTGACCTGACCTCATAATAATTGTGATTTTTACCCTCTGTGACTCTGAATTGAGTCAGATTGGAATTTGTTCCAGCTCACGTAGGCCGTCCCAGTTCATGTCAGGAATTACCTCAAGAAAATTAACGTTAAAACGTCTATTAAATGAAGGGAACCTTGTTAGATCCTTTAGCTGTAGTCCAAATGTTCTTTTAGTTAGCACTCGGAGCTGAATTTCATCAAGATTTAGATTCTCTTTTTTTTTTCCTGCCTCCCCGAGTGCTTGTTTTTCACTGGACCAGACTTAAATCGTCCTGAACATCCAAGAAACCCTGAGAGTACTTTACATAGTTGTGATACAAGTTATTTAGACTGCAGATTGTCCTGAGCACTGCTTACATTTTCAACTGTTTTTCATTGGGTAAGTAAGAGAAAGTACAGCTGTTTTTTCTTGCACTTCTTTGTAATTTATTTTGTTTGACAGGATCCGTGACATGAGCTGGAATGACCCAAATGCCAGAATCAGTCTTGTACCTTGTTACCTCAGTGCAGCAGGTGGCAGATATACAGTTCACAAATGCAGAAGTTTTGGCTGCATGGACTTAATAACTCACAACTTACTTAACTAGCTTTGCACAAAAAGAGACCAGCTAATCTGACCGGAGTGGAGCATCGAGCTCCAGCTTCAGGCTCAGCAGCCGACCTGCTCAGCTCTGTTCAGATGTGTTCTGGTGAAGAAGCTGGATGCAGTTTGTTTTGGATGAGGCCTGACGCCACGCTGGAGACGCTCTGCTCTCATGTGGTGACGATGTTAAAACACTCGTCTAAACACTGCTGTAGACGGATGTCTGAGAGTAAAAATTGGCTCACAGTGGCCTGAAATGAACGCGGGAGACGAGGGAGAACCGGGCACCGTCTTGACCGGACTGGTGAAGGAAATCAAGGCGTTGAAGTGGACTAATCTGTCATTAGCTGGGTGACGTCAGGGTCTGGTCAGCACTGTGTCTGCAGGGATCAGGGCCAGGTGTCAGCAGATAAATCCATATAACCTACCTGACTACCTGCCAACACAGTACTGTTGAAACTGAGCCCATAATTGGTTTTTGATTCTGGGATTCACCAGTTTTCTTGTCACATTTTTATCTTTTCGTGTATCTTGTTTCCTGACGATAACGAAGCTTCATCAAAGATTCTTAATGAAAATGTTTTTTTTTTCCTGTATTTTCTTTGCAGGTCATCTGGTGAGGAGCGTCAAAGCTTTTAGGTGGAGGAGTGGCAGACAGCGCCACCCAGGCGTGCAGAGTGGGACTGCATCCCGTCTCACATCCGACGACCAGCTTCCTGAAGCGCTGCTGCCGCTGCCAGATGGACTGCACACTCTGAGAGCAGAGCGAGTCAGGACAGAAATCAACCGAGGAGAGGAGCCGGGGGAGCAACGCTCACCGGAGCAGGAAAGGGAGGGCATTGTTCGGTAGGGAGAGGAGAGGAGCGGGCGCTACCATGTCGTCAAACAGGACCCAGAACCCCCACGGACTGAGACAGATAGGCCTGGACCAGATATGGGACGACCTGCGGGCTGGCATCCAGCAGGTGTACACGCGGCAAAGCATGGCCAAGTCACGCTACATGGAACTCTACACGTATCCTGTGAGGGGAGATTATTATTATAAGAGCCTCAAGAGCTGAAACAACCAGCTGATTCATGCCAGCAGAGAATGAAAGGGAACGTATTGCTAAAGGAGCAGTTCACCCAAACATGAAAACTCACTCCTCCTCTCCTCCTCCTGATGATATAAAGTCAGCTGACGTGTTGAAGTCCACAGAACAGTTCTGGAGCTTCACAGCAGCGTTCTGCTCAACGACTGATGTTAACGGAGTCTTGCACATAAAGTGGCTCCACACAGCTTGTCTGCAGATCCTAGATTGATGTTCAGAAGACGTTACTCACACCCTCCAGACGTGGTCGGGCTCAGGAACCCACTTCAGATGTGGGTATCAGTTTTGGATCTCAGGGCTTCTGGAGACTTGGATTATTCTGATGTTTCTCTGTTTTAAATCAAGTCTCAGCTGCGTCAGTTGTTCAGCAGAACGCTGCAACTCTGTTTTACTGTGAAGCTCCAGAACTGTTCTGTGGACTTTGACACTTCACCTGACTTCATATCATCAGGAGGGAGGAGAACGTCACAAATGTCTTTATATGATAGTAAAGTGAAGATATTTGTGTTTTTGTCGGCTGACCTGGACGTTAGCATCGACCCGGTTCCCTCGACAAAAAGCCTTTTGGATTTTTCAGGCTCTGTGTTAAACGTACGCTCATGATGCTGACGAGCTTTGTTGTCTCAGGCTGTAAATGAAATGCGTTACAGTCGTGTGACTTCCTGCACCACAGAACTAACAACAGATCAATGTACGAGTTGTAAAGTTAGAGTCGGCCTGTGAAGACGGACTCGTGAGTAGATGAGTCTCTGTGTCGGCTGTGAGGATGTTTAATGTCCCTGACAACCTCTGGAGTCATTCAGTTGTTCTGCTGTGTTAACTACTGACCTTATTTTAGACATTTAAACAAAACCCACTGACTTCAAGACGAGGTCACTCTGTAGCTGATGAATCATCAGAGTCAAATCTCGAAAGATTAAGTGCTGATATCGTTCAGTGGAAGATAAAACTACACTAAACTAAAGTCAGTAGCCACCATCACTGTGTGTTTGTTGCAGTGCACTTGGTGGTGTGAGAGGCTCAGACTCGCCACTTCCTTCGTTCTGAAACCTGTTTTATAGCTTGTTGTCCAGGTAATGAGTTACAGCAGAGCAGGGAACAGGAAACACACAGCTGCTTCACACCGTCGCTGATCTGTCAAAGGAAGTATTCTTAAAGAAACACAAAAAAAAAGTCAGATTTTCATCAGCCGTGTTTTGAGGGAAGTGAAGTTTGTGACAAACATGACAAACAGTGTCGTGACGTGAGTGTAAAGCTCAGATGATTTTCTTGACGTCCTTCCACCACTGAAGGAAAGCATCCAGCCAGGAATCTCTCTCATTTACACTTCATACAGGCCAAAATCTGTGAATGACATATTTGCTTTTCAGAGCTTTTTTTGCAGAAGTTGTCATCGCTGGTCACTGATTTATAACAAGCTTAGTTGTTGTAGAGAGAAAGTCCTGATGGAGGAATGAGAAGTTTACTCCTCATGACATCACAGGAACCAGAATGAGAGGAAGATGAACAGTGTTGGTGTGAGATGTGTCGTGTCTCTGTGTTTGTTCCTTAACTCTGTTGTTCCTCAGACATGTATATAACTATTGTACCAGCGTCCACCAGTCCAGCCAGGGCCGGGGCTCCGTGCCTCCAGCCAAGCCCTCCAAAAAGTCCACCACCCCGGGCGGGGCTCAGTTTGTAGGCCTGGAGCTATACAAGCGACTCAAGGAGTTCCTGAAGAACTATTTGACCAGCCTGCTCAAGGTGAACACACACCACCTCCTGTTTCTCTTCAGTAAGCCTTCGCTGCTGTACTGAAGAACAAAACGCCCAGTAATTTTCTCTGAATGTCTTTCGTTTCTCTCCTGAATCTACTTCATGATAAAAGCTTTTGAATAATTGAATAACGGACTTGAAGTGTAAAGAATTTATTGGAAGTTGTGTTACGTCGAGCTGAGTCAGCACTTTTATGGACAAACCCAACAGTTGCTGCACTTGACTAAATCTCCTCCTCTGTGCTTGTTCTGCAGGATGGCGAGGATCTCATGGACGAGTGTGTGTTGAAGTTTTACACCCAGCAGTGGGAGGATTACCGTTTCTCTAGTAAGGTCCTGAACGGGATCTGTGCCTACCTCAACCGCCACTGGGTCAGACGGGAGTGTGACGAGGGACGCAAGGGAATCTACGAGATTTACTCGGTACGTCTGACATCTGCACCGGCTCCTGTTCTGTTCTGGCACTCAGCAGAAACATGTTTTTGACTTCCATGTAAAGTAGTGACGTGTAAAGTGTGTCTGACCTTTTGAAACCATCTTACAGCGTCCAGAAATAAATAGAAAGGTTTTTAAATCATAAGAAAGGACACTGAAGCTAAAAGCACGTCGGCATCGAACATCTCCTGCAGACCCAGAGGACAGAACCACGTGGGTTTCCTCACCGAGTCAATTCTGCAGAACTTGATGACTGTTGACCTCAGAGCCCAAACAAGACGTGTGTGATACGACCGAGAAGCTGAGAAACTCTTTACACCAGTGGCTCAAAAGTTGTTTTACATTTTTTAAAACAATAGATGTTTTTTTAGCTTTTGGTGGCTGTTGATGTCTTTGATGGAAGAGTTGGTGATTCTGACTTCTGCCCACAGTTCTGATCCAATTTGACCATGAAACCCAGTCTGACCATGAAGCTGATCATATAAAACCTTTAAAGTCATTTAGAACTGTTTTGATTTGATGTCCATGTTCAGTTCCTACTGACAGACTGAAGTCTTGAGCCTCTGTTAACCTTGTCGCTCTCCTCCTCTCTCCTCTCCTCTCTCATCTCTCTTCTCCTCCTCTCTCCTCTCCTCTCCTCTCCTCTCCTCTCTCTTGTCCTCTTCTCTCCTCTCCTCTCCTCTCCTCCTCTCATCTCTCTTCTC
>JARJLU010012847.1:0-11977 GCA_030272975.1 Sparidentex hasta | reverse complement strand
TCTCTCTCTCACTTCGAGTTACATCTTTTTAGCTCTAGATGGCGACGTACACCTGTTCTATTACTTCATACACCACCAGGACAGAACTTCAATGGCAAACTTGTAGAGATAAAAAAAGTTTGTATGTTCAAGTCTCTCCTGTTTGTTTTGAAGTCTACCTGTAGGCGTCTTCTCTCTGTTAATATTTACACAGACCCGACGTCCAGAGGGATGACTGGAGTGAGCAGGATCACCCACAGCCTGCTCCTAAACACACTCCTATACTTTACAAAGCCTACTTAGAATATAATATTATGATTAAAAATAGCAATAACTGAAAATGCCAAAATGTACCATGGATGAGATGTGTTTCATCTTCAGTACTGTATTAGGAATGTCTCTGGGCTTAACATTGCATAGAGAGGTTATTTGTCAGTTTACACATAAAGACATCTTTACTTGTATTTTTTAGAAAATAATCTTGTCTTTTTTCAATGTAAGTATGACTGAATGGCTTCCTTTTAATGCAAAACCCACCCCAAATCAATTGTGAATCTATCCGTTCTAATCTAAGTATTTGTCAGATACCTTTACAAGACAGCAATCTGGGTTGCAATGTGTAAAATCAAGTAAATAAATGAGAATATGAGTCTTTTAAATTCGTTGAGGTTTGTTGGCTCAACCTTTTCATCCCTGACTAAAATTAATTCCTGCAGTTTTTTATATCTATATTATTACTTATACATGTCCATAGTGCTGCAACACACACACGTGTGTGTGCATATTCTTGTATGTCTGAGTGACTAAAGCTATATCTTGCTGATGCGTGTGTGTGAGTGTTTTTGTGCGTGCAAAAAAGAGAGACTGCAAGTGGATGGTGCACAATTGATATTTTGCAAGGGACCACTGTCGTACTATTCAATCAATATCCCAGCACGCACACACATACACAAACACACACACACACACACACACACACACACACACACACACACACACACACACACACACACACACTGTATTAAAACTGATAATCAGTGAAATAAATGTAATCAAACAAAATACCCGTTTTTTTATTGTTGTTTATCATTAATTTCTCATTTCTTTGGTAAAAACGTATATGCATGTATGAATATGTAATATTCTCTCCCCCTCACATTTAAACAGCGAATTACTGGCTGCCAGACAAAATAAATAAATGTTAAAACATCAATTGAACAGACAAGTCGTTCTGATCATCATGTCTCAAGTCTGGTTCATTTTCCCTCAACTGTGACTTGAGTTGACTCAGAGATGTGACATGCACCAAATAGCTGTAGGAAAAGCCCAGAAAGCATAATATGGCCTCATTAAATGATTTTCAAAGTGAGACTGACTCTTGGTAAGTTTGATTGCAGCTTGAATTCTGCAGGCTGCAGTTTAAACTTGCTTTTTCCAGGGTCTAATCTCTCTGGTAGTTTCACACTTCCTCCACTGGGGTTCCTGTAACGAGCTTCCTGAACAACCCAAATTAGCAAAATACATTTCTAAACAGTGTGAAACTCCTTTAAAAATCTGTCACAGAAAGCTTTGCTTCAGTCTCTGGCGTGGTCCCATAAAGTTTACATATACTTATTACCACTTAAGTGCACTTTTCTGTATAGAAGTAATTAATAACTTCTTAGAAACTGCTGCATAAACAAAGTTTATTCTTATTATTGACATTATTAAGCTAGAGTGGGAGCCAAAGACACAAATAGGGTGGATATGTCTGCATGTGTCTGTATTCTGTCCATGTCGGTGCCTCCTCCTCCGCCTCTCTTCCAGCTGTGGGTGCACTGCTGCGAGGAGCCCATCAGCTCAGGAAGTAATGGACAACTGTCTCCACCTCATTACACCAGCCTACACACACACACACACACTCTCTGATTGGACACTGTGCTCGTGTGAGAGCGTTGTTTGTGGGTAGAACAACAGCAGCATAATGTCGGTGTTCAAGTAAACTCATATCCTAAGTGTTTCAATGAAGTATTGTTCTCGCTGTTACAGGAATGTTTTCCGAAGAGGATCGTATTAGAATTGTTTAATTCACCAAGCCGTGGTGATGATGAGCCAGCTGGTGGGTTGCAATAAGGTTGCTTTGACAAACATCTGCACAACATCCGTGGTTTCTTCAGTCCCTTTACGTAATACAGCTGCAGTCTCAAGAATCCGAGACAGCGTGTCTTTCTAAACCATATTTTTCACTGAAAATCTTCCAATTCCCCGTCCTTTAATACAGAACAATATGATGTGATGACAAGCTTCATCCATCGAGTGGATTTTTAAAACTTGGGATGACATTGTGGTCAGATAGCAGCCACCAAATATGTTTTGATCCCGCTCTGGATCATTCGACGATTCTTCGGTAACAGTCGGGCAGCCCCAGAAAGACCAAAAGATGGTGGAATAGCAGGCTGAATACATACGCAATTTATTGTTATCAGCCAACATGTTAATGTGGACACACCGACTGGCATATTCACATGGTAAAGAACTTGTATACTTTCCTAACTTTTGGTCACCTTTATTTATTTAGACTTCTAGACAGGAGCAGGTAGAAAAATGATGAAAAGATTTACAGGAATAAATACGTTTGTGGAAATGAATATGGGGAAAAGCAAAGGGAAACAATACAAAAAATGGGAAAGTGAATAAATAAATTAATGCAAGGATCAATACATACTGAGGCAGATTAAATCATTAAAGCATTTTGTGCAGTAAAATGGTAGATTGATTTATTTATTGAGTCGTCTCTTTATTCCTTAATGTATTTTTTGTTTTTGGCTGGTTCGGCCCCCCACCAGGGAGTCAGATTAATTATTTCTGGTAAGTGCTTCCTTTTCCCAGATCTGTGTGTTTAATCTTCACAGTGAAAGACTTTGAAACAGTCCAACAAATTATCTACCCATGCTAACCTATGTCTTGTGTTAACCCTAACCTTGCAATTGAACTAACCGTCACAATAGTGGATTGATTTCTTTTCAAGAAAAAAAAAAAACCTTGAAAAATAGAATTCTCATAAAATGGAGCCCGTGGACGTCGACATAAAACCCATACAGGTGTAAGGAATAAAAGCCACGAAGAAAGTCTATCTGGTTTGATATGAGAAAACCCAAAACAGGCACTCAAACTACAATTCAAAGCTTTTGTTAGAAACTGAAGTGCTGGATACACACCCTTCACACACACTCCTTCTGATCCTGTCACAGCAACACTACTCCTCGCCATGCGCATTGTTCTTGTCACCAGGTTTTTTGAGCAGAAACTGGGTAGAAAGAAGAACAGAGGGCAATTACGTGACTGAAAACACACAAACAAATTCTCTCTCCTCCTCCGACATTGTCTGCACGGTCCGGCTCCACCCCCCTGACTTCCCTCGTCTCCCCTGTCGCTGTGTCTCCTCTTACTTGCCACCCCCCACACCCTCTGCTCCCCACTGGATATCAATCAGAACCTATCACTCCAACTATTCCTGCTGCCGTTGTGTCAGAATTCACAGGAACTTCATCAAACTGGGAAACTGTTTCATTGTTACATCGAACCCTCGCTGTGTCCTGTGTGTGTGTGTCTGTGTGTGTGTGTGTGTGTGATGGGCCCACGTGGTAGAATTAATAGAATGCGCGCACAGTTCCTCACCAACCAGCGTCACATGAAGGCTTGCACACACGCGCACACTTGACAACCTGCACCCCCCCCCCCATCTCCACCATCTCACACACAAACACACACGCACGCACACATGAATACACACATTAGGGTGTTAATTGTTGTGATAACACCTTCCAATAACAAGGCTCTAATTATCAACATGTTTGGCTGTTGGAGTGTGTATCTGGCACTTGCGTACGGATCATGGGGTGAGCATGTTTGTGTGTGTGCCAGTGTGAGGTGTGGCACCAGGGGAAGAAGGTTTGATGATTTTGAAATATGCTGCTGTGTGTGTGTGTGTGTGTGTGTGTGTGTGTGTGTATTGGGGGGGGGGGTGCGCTCTCGTGTATGGGGTGATGATGTCTCAGTCTCAGTACGCATTTGCATATGACAAGGGGCCCTTTGTCCTTTGGTTAATTGCAAATGCTACGTTTGAAAAAGGACACCACTGCATTACAGGCAGACACAGAAATGACCAGATGATTCTCGTGTGTTTAACAAACAGCTCATAAAATTCACTCCTGCCCCAAAGTCCTGCATTCTAACCGAGTGTGTTAGCAGTTAAAGCCACAAAATTCCCAGCAAGATAAACAAAGAGCTCCAGAGCACACATTTATGATGTGGAGACTTAAAGGTCCAGTACGTAGGATTTAGTGGCATCTAGGGATGCACAATATTGACCCGACATTGAGAAATTTATGTTACCGGTTAAGAGCCGATAATCTCAGGTTAATTTGCTTTCACTGATTTAACAGCTGAAGCCTCTTCACCCAGTGATACAGTATGCGGTGGTATGCCCCTTTAATGTTGGCTTGTTGTCCACACAAGAAGAAGACTAGCAGGAGGAGAGGAGGAGGAGAAGAAGAAGAAAAAGAAGAAGAAGAAGAAGAAGAAGAAGAAGAAGGAACAGCTGCAGCGTCTTCACCATATGATACAGTAGGCAGCGGTATGTAGCCTACTGTCATAGAAGAAGAGGAAGAAGAAGAAAAGAAGAGCCGGCGTGGATAGCTTTTACTGTTTCAGAGGAAGAAAATGCAAGTTCAGTCTGCAAGACATGTTCCGCAGGGGTTCAGAGGAGAGGGAAAATGTTTTAACATAACAACTCCTCAGAGTTGAATTAGTACTATAATAAATCATCCATCTTGGCTCACTACATCATAGCCTTTCTTACCCTCACGTTCTCATAAATTACTGGATAGGGACTACTTTCAACATTGGAATGACCAGGAGAAGCAGGTAATTATCGGTTAACGCAATTAGCTGACTAAATCCGTATCACGCATTTCTAGTGGCATCGAGCATTGTGGTTGTAGAATGCAACAAACTGAGCGCCCCTCGTCTAACCCCTCCCCTTCTGTGGTTGCCTAGAATGCAAAAATGTATTTAGTTTGTCCTACTCAGTCTCTGATTGGCCTACCATGCATGATATTCTCATGCTAGCCCACTTTAAATGGAACCCTGTTTAGTTTATTTTGACTTCAGTTCCTTCCATTTTCTTCCAGTTTGAACAGTGAACATCCAGTGTCTGTGCTGACACGGTGGACTGTGGGCTGTAGTTTCCTGGTAAACAGACCGACCTCTTCGGCTGTTGTAGCTGTCTTTCCAGGTTAGGCAGAGTGGAGAGGCTGCCGCTAATACAGCAACTGTTTATTGTGAAGTTGCAACTAATGTTTATAATACTTTGCCAGTGCCAATAAATGCTGAGCTAATCTATAAACATCAGTTGGACGGCCATTATGAAGTTGAAACTGAGTCATGGCTGATTTACAAACCCCATTTCATTGTGAAATGATAAAGTTTAGTTAAGTGCAAATTTGCCATTTATTAATGATAGTAAATGTAAAGTATTATGAAATAAATGAAAAGATACACACAAAAGACAAAAAATATATGAAAGTTGTATACCTATAGTTAAAGGATTTAGTTATAGTTATAGTATATTACAATGTTTTCTAAGAAGCAGTAAAATGATTAATAGATGTTACTTTGCTACCTCATATATTTCTTTATAAGAACCATTCCTGTTTCTGCAAAGGGTTGGTGCTTTTACATACTTGCATCCACTGTATACAGACTTGAGATCAGCCTCACAATGCCAACAAGGCCATTAGAAGACCCGTTCTTACACAGAGCTCAAAATCCCTTCATAAGATGAAGAAGCTGGCTGGCTGATAGGTTGGCTACCTGACAGAACTCCTGGCTAACTCTTTGACGGGCTGCTTTGCTGGCTGGTTATCTGTCTAACTGCCAGGCTGGTGGGTGTACTGAGTGGGCAGCTGCTTGGTTTGCTGACTGTTTGACTAGCTGCTGGCTGACTGAGTGGGCGGCTGGCGACTTGCCTGCTTGCCTGCCTGGCTGGTTGTCTGGCTGACTGGCTGGCTGGCTGCGTGCCTGGTTGGCAAGCTGGCAGCCCCAGCTGTGTCCTGAGCCAAGCCCCTACGCCCCACCAGATCTTAATTGGGTTAAGTTTGTCCGCCACAGATAACACTTCCTCTTTCTTCCGAGAGTAAGGAAACAAAAAAACGGCCTGGCACTAATGACGCTCTTTAACGGGGCTCTTTTCTGTTGAGGTGGAGGGAAATTAGGAAGAAGGGGGCGGGTTCCCTACAGAGAGAGATCGTCGAGGGAAACGCGGCATTGTTTGGAGCCGCGCACTCAATGAGAACGAAGAATACGAAGAAAGAAAGAGGGGGAAAGAAAGTCGATTTGGTTTGCGCTGCAGTGCTGTCACGTTGCCACTGTTTCTTTTTAAACAACCCCTTATGACTGAGGCAAGCAGGACCCTGAGAGATGGAGGCCCTCACACAGGACCGTGAACGTGTCATTGTATGTGTGCATATGGGTCGCACACACACAATTTCTCACTTTTTTTTTTTTTTTGTCAAAAACAAACACAAAGCAGTGGTTCTGCAATTCCTTTGGCTGGACCGAGAAATTCAGGAGACGTGTTTGATGATTAGTTTTTGTCCAGACGCAGCCGTGTTGAAGTGAGGAAGGGTGTGAGCAGTGGTGGGGATTGGTGGAGGCTTTTGGGGGCACAATGAAGTCATTGCTTGTTCGATCATACAAATAAAACTTATTGACGACGCGATGAACTTGTTTATCATGCTTCCCAAGTTGTACTCTTAAAAAATGAAAAATGAAACGATGCATTACATTTGGCTTAATTGACGGAGACCTGATTGTTAGAGACAGACAGCACTGTGTTCGGATTCTAACTGTTCTTCATCTCTCATATTTTCATTTCTTATTCCAATGTTCCCCTTTTCTAAATACATATAAATCATAAGCCCCAGCAAGCTCTAGCAGAGGGCCGAGGCAGGCCGTATGTAACCTGTGAGTTGAAACCCAGGGCAATACAGACTATGACAAAGCTTATTGCTATGAGGCATAATAACCCCAAATTGTGAGAATGACACTGAAGTTTCTGCTGGTTTCCTGGCAGCGTCACCCTAAAAAAAGATTTTTAACGGTAATGATGTGCTTTATTTGGATGCCTGTTGCTATAACCTCCAGGTAAACAGCAAATGAGACATCAGAGAGTGAGGGAGGAAGTTGGTGAAAGTTGTTAAGCTCCACATTAATTGCCAACACTTCATCTTGTCTGTAACCCTGGTTTTTGCCTAAGTCACATCAGATAGACTTTCAGTGGTGATGGTGGTTGTTTGACAATATAGATGACAGCTCCCATGGTGCCGCACTACTTTATGCCTTTGTTGTTATGATTGAGAGAACCTTAGTGGCCAAAAATACACACTGTGGGTTTAAAGGCAACTTTAATGCTTTTTCTGTTTCTTTTCTTCAGTGCGTTATGTAAATTCTTGTGCCTGTAAGAGGTCTTGAAAGTGAAGAAGCCCGAAGTCTGCAGAGCAAGCTCCTCTCAACACTGCTCCTGAAACACCTCATCAGTAGTCCCGCCTTTAATTCTGTTACTTCTTGACTACTGCATCATACTTAGATCATTGCGTCACACATTTGCATCATTTATGCCTATATTCACAATAGAAATGAAATTCATCAGAAGCTGTAAACAAAATGACGAAAATGAGCATAATGTTATGCAAAAGCTAAGAAGTGAATCAAAAACTGACTCGGACAAGGCAGCTTACTTGTCATCGACTTATGTTTAATATAACCGGGAAAAAAATCACAGTTTGTAACTATATCATGTACAGCTCATACACCGAATTGGGCAAGTTACAGATTGTATTTGAAACAGAATTTGAATTTATCTCCACTGTCATTCACTTATTGTAAGTCTGATCTTTTAGATGCCCCCATTGCAAAGGGGCCAGCCACCATTTCAGCATAAAAATCACAATATTTCCTAAATTGCTTTCATCCACATGACATTCATCATCATCGCCACAATCATCATCACATAATGATACCAACAATAACCGCGATGATTAAAATAGTAATGATCCTCAAAGTCAAATCAATGTCCTCATCTGCAAAATCATAATCACCGCAAGCATCATCATCATCATTACTACCATGCTTTCTTTTCTTTAGAGACTTCAGACAGCTGGGATCCTGTGGCAGCTGGGCTCCATACACACTCACACACTCTAATACCTCCGCAGAAAACCTTGCGGTTGGCAAGTGAAACTGGGTATAGAATAACAGGCTTAACGAATGCTCCAAACAAATATTAGAAATAATGTTGATCTTTTTCCTGTGTAAGTAACCTCAGGCTAAATGTTCTCCCTTGTTCTCACCTTCGGATCACATAATGAATGCACACACGCACACTCACACACACACACACACACACACACACACACACACACACACACACACACACACACACACACACACACACACACACACACATCCACCTACGTTTGGAATAATGCAGAAGATCAACGCACCTTTTAACCATACAACTAATGGACCCTGCCTGAATAGAAAAAAAAAATAGCAATTATTTTCCACATGCATGGATATGTAAATGTGCACACACATGCACTGTGCACCTTTGGCATTGTGCACCCAGCCCACATTAAGTGGAGACAAAAGAATAAGGCTTTGCAGTATTTAAATCAGTTATGTGTCTAATTATTCCATATAAAAATAGCTGATATCTAGGGCAAAAGCAACGAGATGGAACATTGTTGTCTGCAGAGGGGAGACCTAGTGGAGCTGGCGAGAGTTCAACACAGCAGAAGACAGGGAGAGAGAGTGAGAGAGAGAGAGAGAGAGAGATGGGGAGGCAGGGAGGGAGAGAATGATAAAGGAAGATAGGGAGAGAGTGCGCTTTAGGCTACATAAATATAACATGAACTCTATCCACTAGTGGCAGGCAAGCAAGAAGCACAATGGGCCGATGTTCAGATGTGCTTTGTGAGGGCGTGGAGAATAGACTGTGCTACCTCCTCACCTCAGGAATATCAGGCTTTGGTACCTGAGAGACACATAGAGTGGTGTGAGGGAGATCATGTGTGCGTGCACGTGCGCGTGTGTGTCTGAACGAAAGACGGAATCAGAGAGAATGTACTAAACACATGCAGTTGTCCTGCAGGTTCGCACTGATGTGCAGACCCTGCAGTCAGCCCTCGGCAGTGTGCGACCCTGACTCTGCATTCAGCAGACTCTGCTTGGAATGGGTCTGCTAAGGACGCTCAGATCCTGCACCGTGTCGCCATTGGTAGCATTGCAGTGCACCGATATTACAGTTGGTTTAATGTGGGGCTGCTCAAAGAGGGGGCTGCCAGCCAATGGTAGCCCAGCATACTAAGGTTGGATTTTGGCTGCCAGATGTTTTTTGTGAAAAAAGGATAAAAATGTAGGACAAATGTTTCTGTTTATGCTTTTTGTAGGGTTAAACACATATTCTCATAATATATGAGGATGGTCAGTCAAAGGATACTAGCTCTATTTTGCATTTTACCAAAACAATTCAATGGGTCCATGGTCAACCATTAAGTTTCAGTTTTGGCCCTCAAATGAAAAAAAAACTTTGTGCATCACCCTATATTCTCAAACCCTGGTTCACACTTTTGCACATTCATACCTATGTGTATGTTCATGCACTTCAAAAAAACTGATTTAGAGGCCCATTTAGGAAAAGTAGGCGATCAATTCCAAATTTACAAATCGTTATGAAATAACTGGAAATGACTTTAAACATTGAGGGAGATGACTCATTGCTGCCCACCAATTACGGTGCTGACCGGTCAAACCTGTGCTAACAACACCAGCCTTTTGTAATAACTGTTTCCTCACAAGTGTTTTCTCCTGTTCCTCCCCATTTGAAATGCCCGATTCCAGTTGCACAGCTTTTCTCATCAATGCTAACTGTGGTTGGCTGCTGAAATTGTGTGCTACCTCTGTGACAGATGGTGTTGCCAGCTTCTTCATTTCACCTGTCAGCAATGAGAGCTTAACACATGGGGAGGTTGAGGGTTGGGCTATGCTTGAAAAGAATAAGTTCTGTATAACGTGTCGTCTGACCCTATCTGTGTGAAGGCGAAAGTGCTTCCGTAACACTGGTGGCTTGATGGCTCAATCGCTGCAAAAGACGTGGTGACAATGTGTAAATCGCTAGCACCGAGGTTGTTGTTGTTTCAGGTAGCGACAGGGATTCTGAAGACAGTAATATGCAGACAGTGGAAGGAACAGGGGACTGCCGCCCTGCAATAGGCACCGAACAACACATCCAGTTAGTCAGATTTAAGGAAAGATGGAAGAACGGAAAGTAGGGATTTTGTATGGAAAATAAAAACAGAGAGTTTGCTAGCGAAGTTCAAATCCTTCCTGGTGCATTCGCAGTTGTAAATAAGAGCCAGGTTAAGACTCTTTGTCTTGGTTAGTCTTAACTTCTCTCTGTGTCTAGTCTCTCTGTTTCCTTGTATAGTGGCTTTAACAGTTCATGCAAAATGTTCAATTATTGGGAGTAACATGCCGCCCAGTAAGAAATATCAAAATTGAGGAACATTTTTTTTCATCTTTTGATCTAAGTTCGAGATTCTGTTTTTACTAATTCTAAACAGTGATAACTTTGGGTTCTGTACAGGTTGCAGATCTTCCAGCATGCATCAGTGAAGACCTAGATTGTTGTTACGTGTCTCATGTATCTTGTGAATCTTCTTTTGCGACGTTATCCCACAGACAGCAACTTACTGATGTTGAAAACAAAGGAGCAACATCCTCGTTGAGATAGCAGTATCACAGAGCCTTTTCTGAAAATGGTCATAAAGTTATTTGACTTCCAAACCAGTTGTGTAGATGCTGTAGCAGTGACACCTTAATATTTCAGAAAAACTGCAACTCAGTTCAATTATGCCTCAGGTCTAATGTATATTACATTAAAGGGTATAAAAATAGCTCTTCGAGGTGCACGTGCAATATAACGCATGCTTCAGACCTCACATTTTTTTGGGTTGGTCCTCTAAAAATGATAATCCAACCTGAAGCTACCTTTTGAAGCTGTAGAAACACTGCGGTTTTGTTGTGAGAAAGATGAGCAGCTCAGCTTGAATTTATGCTGGCATGCTGATGAAATGTTTTCACAGCAGAAGTGTCCCAAATTTTATATAAAGAGAAATGGAGGGAAAAGCCAAAGCCACTGTCTTTGCTGTTTATCTGCTTCCAGTTTGTTGCAAACATTCAAAGATTCACCTTTATATGGATATGGACACTGCTTCGCATTTTAAGCAACTTTATCAGACATGGTGATGTACAGACAAGTAACTCAAAGGTAGCTTTTGTAATGTGGGTGTCTGACTGACTATATTTATGAAAATATAAAACTTCTGGCACCTTTTTCCTGCGTCATAATCTCCGCGCTCTCACATTCCACATCACTGTAAAACAGACCACTGTTAAGGTATGAAATCTTTAAGCCAAATCCCCATTTTTGGGGCTGTAATTCTACATCTGCCCCCGGTTTATTCCATTGATGTCCTGTCTGTATCAATTCCCCCTGCATGTCTGTTGGCAGACTTATTCAGGAGCCGATACTTGATGTTCTCTTGTTGTGTGTATAAAAAAGCCAAATCCGCGCAGAGATGACAGAGGGTGTAATCGCAAGCTATGTGATTCAACAATACGACTCTTAGAAGCTATTCAGACTGGGGCCTGTCCTTGACCCTTAAGGAGCTTGTAATGTGGGCTTTTTTCCCACTCTTTGTATCTACCGGCAGAAACAGGGTGGGGGGACAGGGGTGGAGGGGGGGACCAACCACTGAGTGAGGGCTTTTGCCCCTCCATGCCAGCGGCAGTCACACTGGGGGAGCCATGCACGTGCACACACACACACACACACACACACACACTGAAATGCACACGCGGGTCTCCTGGCGCGCACTCATTTCATAGGGAGGGA
>JARJLU010012845.1:0-14119 GCA_030272975.1 Sparidentex hasta | reverse complement strand
TATAATCACAGACCAGATATATATATATATAAATAAACACATAAACACGCACAGAACGGGTGCACATACGACACGCTGTAACTGAGTGGAGTCAGTGTGATGTAATGCAGAGATGGTAGGGCAAACCGGGGATTCAACAACTAAAGGGGACGAAGAAAACCCCGATCCTCTGCCCCAGAGAAGAGCTGGTTATCCAGAGCCATTCATTTAATGACCTTCTCTGTAATATTTTATTGAACCAAATGAGTAGTTCATGTTCAGCTCTTTTGTTTCCCCTCGTGAAACGGTCGTATTGCAGATGTTACATGTTCTGCCACAAATTGTGCTGTGACGTTTGGGGGGGTCCATGTTCAAAATTGCCGTTACCCGATCAGTGGAAAAAGTTCACATTGTTGTCCCCAAAGGAAAGATTTGTCTCCTTTTAGATTTGACGTTGCATTGTAAATCTTTCTGGCGTTATTGGGCACGTTGCTTAGCAACCCTACGCTGATGTATTTGTGCATCTCGCACTGACCTTTGAACTTTTATGAGAGTTTGAAGATGCTGTGAAGGAAGTATTAGCATGGCAACTTCACTCAACAGATTAATAATTTTTAAAATCAGGCCATCAGTCAGTTGGCAGGATGTTTAAGGCGATCCAGAGGTCCACAAATTGGTGTAATCCTGTCATTAACTTAATCTATAGATCTATATCTATCTATCTATCTATCTATCTATCTATACACACACACACACACACACACAAGATCTGCAGCAGCGTGATGAAAGATGACTCATCATGTTTTCCAGGAGACTGAGATGAAGGTGGAGCACGAGGAGCAGACGGTCGGTGGATCAGGTGAGACAGGTGACATCACCCTGAGCTGTGGATCAGACCTGTTTGTATGTGTGTTTAATATCTGACCTCCTCTTCCTCTGTTGCAGTGAGTGAGGAGGAGCAGAAGGAGCAGGAGAGGAGGAGGAGGAGGGAGCTGTACAAAGAGAAGAGGTTCTTCTGTGAGCTCTGTAACAAAGGTTTCCATCAGAAGCACCAGCTGAGGAAACACGTGTCGTGTCACGTCAAACCGTTCCCCTGCAGCTCATGTGATAAAGGTTTCTACAAGGCCAAGACGCTGCACAAACACCAGCTGACGCACCAGCTGAGGGCAGCGCAGGAGAACGACCCCGACAAACTGCTGCGATGTGATCAGTGCGACAGGAAGTTCAGACTGCTACGCCAGCTCCGAGTCCATCAGGCCTTTCACCGGCTGCAGAAGGCCCCGTTAAAGTGTGGTGTCTGTGATCGCACCTTCACCTCAGCCGGCGCGCTCAGGTACCATGAGGTGTCACACGCACAGGTGAAGCCCTTCATGTGTGACGTCTGTGGGAAAGGCTTCACCAGGAAGAAGAGCCTCCGCGAGCACCAGACCGTCCACACTGGTGCACGGCCATATCCATGCCCGACCTGCGGGAAGAGCTTCTCCACCGCCAGCAACCTGCGTGTCCACAAGAGGTCGCACTCAGAGGAGCGGCCGTTCAAGTGCAGCGAGTGTGACAAGGCCTTCAAGTGTAAGATGGGCCTGCTGCAGCACCGAGTTGTCCACTCAGGAGAGAAACCCTTCATGTGTCAGACCTGCGGACTGAGCTTTGGACTCAAGTACAACTTCCAAAGACACCTGAGGCTCCACAATGGAGAAAAGCCCTTCAGGTATGTCTCACCTGTACTCAGGACCCTGTTTCAAAAAAGTTATTAATCAGTATCAAACAAGTTGTGTTTGTCTGAAGTCACCTGTTACCAAGCAACAGGTTTACGTGAGGAAGGATCCAATCAGGTGTTTGTTTTACTGTCTGTTGTTTCTTCTGAACCAGCATGTAGTTCGTCTTGTCTCGTTGGTTCAGCATGTTGTCTCTTCTGTCGTCTCAGGTGTGATCAGTGTGGCGAGGGCTTCACAGGCACGTGGGCTCTGAAGACTCACATGCTGGTTCACGGTGTGGAGAAGCCGTTCATGTGCGACCTGTGTGGAAAGACGTTCTTCTACAACTGTCAGCTGCAGAAGCACCAGCAGCTCGTCCACCACAATAAGGAGCGACAGACGGGGGGAGGAGCAGTGGGGCGGCGGAGACCAAGCGGAGTCAAACCGTTCAGCTGTAAGGTCTGTCTGAAGAGCTTCAGCAGCACCAGCACGCTGAGAACGCACGAGAAGAGCCATGCTGAAAACAAGGAGTTCATCTGCAGCACCTGTGGCAAGTCCTTCCACCTTCGCCACCTGTTCATTTACCACATGAGGCAGCACAGCGGCGACCGGCCGTACGTCTGCGGCGTCTGTCACAAAGGCTTCCTGCTGTCATCGCAGCTGAAGCAGCACCAGCTGCTGCACACCGGAGTCAAACCACACAGGTGTGAACAGTGTGGCAAAGAGTTCAGGACGCCGCAGAACTACCACCGCCACCTGCTGGTCCATACCGGAGAAAAGCCTTACGAGTGTGCCGTGTGCAGCAGGAAGTTCAGGCAGTCCAACCAGCTCAAGTCTCACATGCAGATTCACACGGGCGTGAAGCTGTACAGCTGCGAGCGCTGCGGGCGCGGCTTCTCTGACTCCCGGCAGCTCAAAAAACATTGCTGTGGAGACAGCAGCCAAAGCCCCGAGGCAGCAAGCAAACGCAGGAAGCAGAAGACCGTCTTCCCCTGGAGTGAAGGCTTAGCCAACCAATAAGAGCTCAGGAAACATAATCCTGTCAAGTGTTCAGTGTTAAACCTAGCGTAAAGACTGCAGACAGCTAATCCGTAACAAACACCGGAGTACAGACGTGGACAGACATGAAATGATCATCTCGTCTCAGAAACACAGAATCATCAAACAATTCTGCCTTCCTTCCAGAATTTAAAAAGAAACTTTAGAAATCAGCGATGAAGCTGAAGAGAACCCTGCTGAAAAAAACAGCATAGACCAGCATCAAAACACAACATGCTGGTCACCAGCAAGACCAGCATGTTGTGTTTTTTTCAGCAGGGAAACATCCTGTTTGTGATTGAATATCATTATTCTGTCTGTTGTTGGTGGAACAAGTTCTTACTCTGACATTTCAGGTCAGTTTGTTTTGTGTTCAGACATCACATGTTGTAACGTTTCTGCTTTACTTCTTTTATCTGAGCTGAGTTATTAATTAAAGGGCTGATTCACGCTATCGATGTATCTAAAAACACCTCCTGTTCCTGACGATCACCCACCATCTTCACTCATCTCTTCATTAGAAACTAAACAGACTCCACAGTTGATTATTGATCCAAACACACTGTTTACACCTTAAATGAATGCACACGTCCGTAGTACATATATACAGATTATCACCAACAGCATCAGACCAACGGACACAGAGGACACAGATGAGTAAGATAACCAGTCACATTCAAGTTGCATTCAAACATTTAATTATTGAATGCTGTGAGTTGGTGTAGCTGAGAGGAGCTGACTATAACCCTGGTGTTTGGATCTCAGCTACTCTGACAGTGTGTTTGGATGTGCATCTCCTCCTCAGCCACCTCAAGAACTCAGTCTTGTTTCATGTGACTCACACTGGCAAACATTAAATGACCCTGACCCGTAGAAAACGTCTGAGACACTCTGGAGGGTGAAGAGTTCAAAAGCCTTTAATCGTGGCTGTTGAATCAAAATCAAAAACACGCCAACACATTTCAGCCACTGCAGCAATCATCGAGGCTACGACATGGTTACCTTTGGGCTCTTATAGGTTAGCAGAGAGTCACATGCTCAGTATAGGCAGGTGAGCAGTAACATGATTAGTCTAGATAACCACAAGACAGACTGCAGGTTGGTACATTGTCACATGATCAGTGTGAGCAGGTTAGTCACACAAATAGTCATTTAAAATTAGACGATTCAGCATAATGAGCAGAAAAATATCAGTTAGCCAGATAACAATAAAACGAGGAGGAGGAAGATGAGGAGGAGGAAGCTGTAGAGAGCGACACAGCAAACAAAAACAGAAGTTAAAGATGTGATGTTCATCAAAATAAGCAGGTGGTTTCTGGTGGGCAGGACTGAGACTGACCCACTGAAGAAGCCAGCGGTCGAAGTGAGTTTTGAGTTTGATAAAGGCATTGGTAGAAACAGCTGGTCTGAGGTCAGCTGGGAGGTTATTCCAGAGGAGGAAGCCTGCAGCCAGCTGACTTCTTCTGAATCCTGAGGGCCGAATGCACCAGTTGGAATATCTGGTGGAATGAGATCTGACCGGTACCACAAGGCCGTGTACTGTTCAGTAAAGTCTGATCTTGTATCAGGAGCCAGAGCAGGGACGCTGGGATTGGTGTGATATAATCACATGTTCTTGTACATATTGTTCAGACTCCAGCTGCTGCATCCTGAAGACTTGTAATGGACTCACAGCAGACCTGACAGAACATGGACTGTGAGACTGTGGTCGGTCCAAACTAATTAGTTCTGACTCTTTAACAGCAACACTTGTGATGGGTGGCGATGCTACAAACACAACTATGTATTTATTCTCAACTCAACTCAACTTTATTTATAAAGCGCTTTAAGCATCCATAGCTGGGACAAAGTGATGTACATGAAAAGAAATAGAACATAAAACATAGGAGACAAAATAAAAACAATAAAACAATACAAATGTTAAAACAAAAAACAATAAAAGACTAAAACAAAACAAGAACAGAGTCTCTGGGTTGAAAAGCGAAGAATAAAAATAGGTTTTAAGATGAGTGTTAAAAATGGACGGTGAGGGGCTTATTATCTAACTCGCACACACACGGGTCAGTGTTCTGAGAGACCGACAGGTCCGTCACAGTTCAGTAACACCTTCTGACTTGTTGCTTCTCTGGACTCGGACTTTAATTTGTGATTATCGGCGCATGAGCAAACACAGATTGTGCGCATGCGCGTGGTGTCCATGTTCACGCGGGTCGGACGGTCAACTCGTCCCATCAGACCAGAAGGTTCCGATACACATGAACCTACAGGAGTGTGTGAGGACGGACTGTCAGCACGGTCCATAGATTAACTGTTAACACTACAGAGCGAGCAGTTTGCATCGAAGAGCTAAATCTTACCTGCTAACAGCACTAGCCTGGCGAGGCTAGCCTCAGAGCTAACGCTAACGCTGCTTGTTTTGGCTGAAAAGCTAACGTTAGCATCAAGTGAAGCGAAAACGTCCATGTGTAAAGAAATCCGGTGAGTTAAAACACGTTCGGTACCTGTAGGTTTTCTTCTGTAATCTGTTCTGTACCTGTGAGTTTGTTGATGGACTTCAGGTGAGTCGGTTTCCTACAAAGTTAAAGTTAACTAACGTTAGCAGTTAGCTGAAGAGAAGGTTTACTGCTGTGGCTGAAGGACTCAGCATGTCAGACTGAGTATTAAGTCATCGTGTGTGTTCAGACTGAAGTCGTCACATCAGTCTGCACAGTGATGGTCAGACACAGAGGCCTCACCTGTCCTAGCTGTCAGAGTCACTTCACACCTTGTGTCAACACACCTCCCCGCTCTGCTGCACATCTCTACATAAGCATCACCGAGACAAACAGACTCCACATTTCTACTCAAAGACAGAAAGAAGTTCATGTAGAACATTTGCTGAATTAACAAGAAGGTCCAAATAATGCAGAATGAGTCAGAGACAGAGTTTCACAGAGTTTATAAAGTGTCTCCAACTCAAAAACTCACTAAACTGACACATTTGTTAAGGGAGTCTGGGGACTTTCTCCACTGTAGTGCTGTGCGGTATGACCAAAAATGTGTATCACGATATTTTTAAAAATTCGGTTTCATGGTACATGATGGTATTTTTTTCATGGATAATCAGGTGTTCGCAGCATTTTCTACTGTTTGAAAGAGGAATTACCTGTTAGATTGAAAAAGCTGCACTCAGCCGCCCTGTCTGTCTTAAAGGAAGGTTTGATATTCCTTCTTTCCCAAAAAGTTGCCACGGGGTAGGCATAAACATGTGATGTGACGTGAAGCATTAAGTTGGGCATGAACAGTGACGTACAACATATGCATCAGAAGAAATGTGGTGACACTTGATAGATTTACTTAATTATAGACCTGTGGCCCATATTCTCACCTCCTCAGTCAAACATGCTGATGTTAAACCCCCGCCATTAAAGGGTTAGAGCGCCTCGCGTTAGCTGCCTCAAGCAACAGAAAGCTAACAGCAAGCAGGTCGAATTTGTCTTCAAAATAAGAGCTTTACATTGCAACCCATTGAAGTTTAGAACTGGGTTCCTAGCTGGGGGCTTTTAATTTGAAAGTAGCGAGCGAAAGCAGCTAACAAGCGGACAGCTACAGAGACCGAGGAGAGCTAGCATCTCCCGGATCTCAGCAGCTTTCCAGTTGCTTATCTTTACATCCGTGGATGAAGTGCCATGTCTATCCTAGCCATCTTCACCGTAACATAACACCAGAGCACTACTGTTTACCCTCAGCACACCTCGCAGTTGTACCATGCCTGTTTAGAAGCGCAACATTGAAAAGGGTCCGGTCTGAAACAGTGTCAGGCGGCGCAGTGTTCCGAACGTTGTGTAATCAAATTCACTGGTATGGCAGTATATTAAAACTTTATATCATAAGGAAAATATACATAGGTATTCGGTGTGAACCTGATCAAAAAGATCAAAAAGTCACCAGGAGTCTTCAAGGCTGAGTGCAGTAGGACTTTATTTGCCGGCAAAAAAGAACGGGATCAGACACAGACAAAATCCATGAAAAACCAAACCTACCCGAGGCTCAAAGCCCCGAACATCCTCTTTTAAAATGCAGAGAAGTGGGTGTGTCCGTTCGGACAACATGGCTTCAACCAATCACTATTCTGCTTAATTTCTGCTGACACTGTTATTTCTTTATGGAAAAACACCATATTTTCTTATGGAAAATCCCAGTACCTCTAGTGGAAAAACCCAGTATTACCTTCTGCGCTTGCGTGAATATTGGCATACGTGCAGAACTGCATGTTGACCAGTTGCTCTTCGCCTTGCTTTGGTTTATTAAGAAGGTGCTCTCGCTGTGTCCTTATCACTGGCTCTTAGAAACTCTGGCCTTCAGTTCACTCCCTTTCTTGATGCATCCCATTATATCTGATCACTCTCTGCTCTGTATTTTTAAACTTAATGAAAGTGTTACATATTTGGTTATATGATGTTATTCTTAGATTTGTGGTTAAATTTTCACACTTGACATTATCTGACTATAGCAGCTTTAATCAGCAGATGCACTTTTCAGTCAGCTGGTGCCCAGAAGTATGTTTCAACAACCCCTTTACGCTTGTTACCCTTTGTTTCTTACTTTTATCATTATGACACTTACTATCAGGTACCATTCGTCACTATTTACTAACTGTGGTTATTTTATACTGACCACTATCTACTTACTATGATTATTTTACACTACAGTTCTAAACAACACTGCAGGTTTCAGCTGACAGATCTCACATCCTTCAGTCAGATGGAGTGAACACTGTCTGTGTCCCTGAAGGCTGTTGCAGAGCTAAACCAAAGAAGAAGAAGAAGACGAAGATGGCTGTGGTGTCAGACAGAGGGGGGAGCGGGGGGGAGCTGAGTCTGGATGACTGCAGGTGTCCCGTCTGTCTTGAGATCTTCATGGAGCCAGTCACACTGCCCTGCACACACACCTTCTGCAAGGTAACACATACACACGCGCAATAATTGTCTTATATTGGTCATCACAGAATCTTAGTATGGTGTTGGCAATGGACGATAGGGCAGGTGTGGTTATTAGAAATGAATAATTATTGATAATGATTATTAAAATTAGATCAATGAAAATGAATACAAATGATGATTAAATCATTAAACGGGGCATCACCCTGGAATCAGGGATCAATAACCAGTCCAAAATAGTCTCATATAGGGGTTCACTTCAAATGTAAATATTTGGAAAATGTTAACATTTAAAGGAACAGTGAAGGAAATGAATCCGAGCACCATCCATCACAACCAGAGAGCATAACAGACATATGCACAAAATAATCACAGAGTACTGATATGTACAATATAATAGTATTTGTCAACATAAGCACATTGATCAAATCAATAATACTTTTAATGAACAAAGTCCATCACTCGACTAAAGCAGCTAAACTATGAAACTAAACATGGTGGCTGTAGTCAAAGACACATAATGACAGAGAGCCAGAATGGCGGTCACGATCTCTTGGAAGGTGACATCATGGAGTGTTCCACGATAGGACTACAAAAATGGCTGTTGGCTTCATGTGCACTTTTGAATTCAAACAGAAGATATTGTTCCAAAAAGGTAGCAGTGCTACCACGAAGCATATGTAAAATATGAATGGGGGTTCCCACAAAGCACACGTATCAAATGTTGTAACGAGGTTATTAACCATAAGTCTCTGGGGAGTCGCTCATAAGATCAATACGTGTCTGCGTAACAGGGCTGTCATAATGGCTCTAAAATGACGTTCGAATATTCCCTCAAAAACAAACTAATACAACGAGACATAAGACTCCGCATTTTTGCCATCTACTGATCAAAATTCGAAGTATTTCCAAACGGGGCTTTTTAGGTGTCTTGGAGTCCAAACCACTCTCTCTGCTGCTGAGTTGGGCTCTGAATTTTCTGCCATTTCGTCTTTCTCTCTGCCATCTGCATCTGCCACGGTTTTTGTCGCATCTCACTTTCTGCAGTGACTTGGCGCTCACACCAAAAGCGACTTATTATTGCAGTTTCCGGTTTGCCGCAACTATGTGACACCAGTCTGTTTGTCTACAGAGACAACAGGAAAAAAAATGAGGCTTGGAGGAATGTTGCAGACATTGTGGGATTGTCTGCTGAGTTGTAGGTTACTGTAGGAAGGCTACATGTAAATAAATGCAGACCATAGGTGACATGCTGTGTCTAGATGCAGAGGGAGAGATAGTGATGTTGTGTATGTTTACAGTTGATGATTGTAGGAAGAGGTGGAAAATGTGAGGGACACTCACAGAAGGGAGAGAAAGAAAGAGAAGGAGAGGTGCAGGAGCGGGCAGAGGCATCCACAAGTCGACCGTGGCGCTACAGCCAAATTATGGCATTTTTAAATCCATTCATGGAGGACAGGGCCACCACCAGTAACTTCCCGGCAAGTCAGGGAGGTTGCAGGCGATACAGGGGAGGATGCTGCCACGACCAGCCAGGCCAGCAGTGAGGGAGAGGGAGAGGATATGTTCACTCTTTTCTTGGAGCCCGTGCCCCAAGAGTCAGAAACCCCATCACAAACATTCACAGCCCCGTCCACATCTATACTCACATCCACATTCACGTCCACACCCACACCATCTACCTCCAGGGAGAGATCTAGGCTTAGGGGACAGAAGAGGCCACATGAGGAGTCCCTCTCTTCCTTTGAGAGGCAGCTGATGGGTGCTATGGAGAAGGCTGTGACCCAAACAGGCAGTTTTTTGAAGGCCTTCTCCCTGACCTGAAGGCCCTGTCAGCCAGAAGGAGGGCTGATGTTAAATTTAAAATACATAGAATAATTTTTGATGCCACCTGCCTGGAATTTGCTGAAAAAGAACAAGAACTATGTTTTACATTTCATAAACCACCCACTTTTTTATTTTTGTTGTAACTGTTAAAACCGTTATTTCATTTTATAAAGCACGTTCCATTCTACTATAAAAATGTTTGATAAATACTTCCTCTTCCAAAAAATGTTTTTTTTTGTAAAGACTTCAGTCAATACAGTACCCAAGTAGTGGAAGAGAGTGAATGATTGAATTAGACAATTTTACACATTCATATGCACCCAAATGTAGTAATAATGTTGTACTCATACTACCTGAAGCAGAGAAGGTTGAAAATATGACTGCATTATAAATTGTAGTTACTAGAATCAACACAAGGTCAATATTTGCAATCACAATGATGCTTGGAATGCAACTCTGTGATAAATTATCATAACTATTATTTCTGAATGAGACAATGAAGAAGAAATATCACCAGCAGGAGGAGGAGGAGAACATGCTCTTTAGTTTAAAGTAGTTGGTTCTTAAAAGAACCTTGGTTGCCATGGCGCTGCACCCTCAGCTGAGAAGTAGGAAGCATAGATCTCCCTCACATGAATGGCCTCCCGTGCAGCATCGTTGCCTCCCACTTTTATCAGCTCCTGCAGCACTGATACCTCCCCCTCTGACACTGGAACTGGTTCCCTCCTGATATAGTTGTGAAGGATACAGGTGGCCTTCACACACGCATCCACATTTTCAGGGCTCACACCAATGACCCGATGGTACATGCGCCATCCGCTCCTGGAAGCAGGGCATCTTCAGGGAGCTGGAGAGTGTGATCCACGAGTGCCTGACCAAAGGTGGAGTTTGCCAGGGTCCCTATATCACTGGTCGTCCCATAACTGCCGACATCTACCACACGGAAGCAGTATTTTGCATCCACAGCTGCCAAGAGGACAATAGAGAATGTCCCCTCGTAGTTGTGGAACAGTGAGCCGGAGTTGTTTGGAGCCTGGATGTCTGCATGCTTTCCATCTATGGATCCCAGACAGTTCGGAAAGTTCCAGCGCTGGTAGAAGTCAGCAGAAATGGCTCTCCAGTCTTCGGTTGTTGGGATAGATATTATTCCAGGCAATCCCATTTTGCCTGGGCTACTTCTGCCACAATGCCGCACACTGTGGAATGCCCCACATGACAGCTGTATGCTATGGTGCAGAAAGAATCCCCAGTTGCAAGGTATCTGTTGAATTAGAGAGATTTAGATGTTAAAGATAAATGATTATGCTATATTCACACACACATTCACATACACATACACACATAATCATATATTGTGTACAGAAACAACACATTCATCCACACACTAATAAGGGAAAGGTGAACAGACATTTAGGTTAAACTTCATTAACCTAAAACTAAAAAGAAACAGAGTAACGTAAGCTACTTTTTTCTAAAATGTAGCTTAATCATTTTTAATACAATTTACATGCCATTTATTATTGTTCAGACAAATTTAGGGAATAAAGTCAATACAACCACTTTCAGGAATAATTTGTATAGTCAGGCAGTCCTCTCTCTCTCTCTCTCTCTCTCTCTCTCTCTCTCTCTCTCTCTCTCTCTCTGTGTGGTTTCTCACCGCAGACAGATAGCCAGGCGCTCACCAGGACCAATAGCTTGGCGATAGCTCGTGTCTATCTTGTTGATCCGTGGACCAACCTTGGTGAGGAGATCATCAAACTGGCTTTTTTCCAGCCAGAAATAACACTGGAACCAAGTGTCATGAAAGCAGAGCTCCTGAATCAGCCTGTGAAATTCTCCATGGAGATGCCAGGTTCTCAGTACTTTATGGACCCAGATGGACTGACGGCAACAGGTCCTGCGTTTCCATCGCAGATATGCTGATGCAACACAAAGAAGGCTGTCCAAAGTGTGATCCATGGTGAAAGAGGGAACTGATGTAATAGATGAATTATCATACAGGCCTATGCCTGCTGCTTGAGATACCCACCCCTTCGGTCGCTTTGGTTGCTGCAGTCGCTGCCACACAACAGGCGACTGCATGACGCGAAGTGAGCGACCAGAGCGACTACAGACAATTGTATTGTGTGTGATGTTGTGCGACTTCTGTGACCGGTCCCTGACCCGTCATTCTGTGCGCCCACTCACAAAGCAGCCGCTGATGTTTTTTTCCACAGGCGAATGTTAATTTTCACAATCGAATCTGCGTTTTTTAAAAATATTCGAATATATATTCAAATTTAGAATATTCGTTGACAGCCCTACTACGTAACCCGTAATGTATCTGTACGTGCACATGTGGGTTAGTTAAGAGAGAGACAAAGGGGCTGACGCCCCCGGCAGCAGCTAAGATAACACATCCTCTCAGTGGGGAGAGGCTCAGATCATCTTGTGATGAGCTGAAATGACATTGTAGCTCACAAGCATACAGTACACACTAATTTCTAGTATCTGCCCAGACAGGAAGCCTCACTTGTAGTTGCGTTTTCAATAATCCAGCTAGCTTCCTCGGCTTGGATTAAAGGCAGTTGCAGCGTCCTGCGTTGGCTGTACAGCATGGTAACCCGAGCAGTTTGTCAAACCTCTGGGTTTGTGTCAAGCAGGCGTCACCTACTGGATGTTGGGGTCGATGCACTTTCCTTTGTTAATGCAGTGAGCCTGCATTTTGAGCTGCGGGCTACATGCAGGCCGCTCTGATGTCAGAACCATGTGGACGGTCCCAAGAATGGTGATGTCATCATTTGTGTGATTGTGTGTGTTTGTGTGTGTTCTCAGGAGTGTTTTCTGGAGTCGGTGGACAAAGCGACGCTCTGCTGTCCTCTTTGCAGGAAGAGAGTCTCCACGTGGGCTCGTCTGAACGGCAGGAAGAACACGCTGGTGAACCAGCAGCTCTGGACTCAGATCCAGACCTGCTTCCCTCTGCTGTGTCAGAGACGAGTCAGTGGACAGGACGACAACAGTGAGGATGACCAGCAGCACACAGGTACAACACTCACACACAGGTATCCCACAACAATCTGCAGGGATGAAACTGGTTGAGACAAAGATGACTGATCCTGATCACTGAATCTTGCTCCACTATTCCTCCTCACCGTCTGTGAAAGCCACAGATGACTGGGGGACAGTTTGGTTGTGAGAGGTGAGACTTGTGTGTGTGTGTGTGTGTGTGTGTGTGTGTGTGTGTGTGTGTGTGTGTGTGTGTGTGTGTGTGTGTGAGAGAGAGAACAACAATACAGACCCGACTACAGTAATGTGGCAGCAGGTTGTGAATTCAGAATTTTATATGACGAAGACATACAGAATGTCTCTGTGGAAAAGTGTCTGTCCTCCTGTCTGTCCTCCTGTCTGACAGGGTCCTCTGTCTACTGATGGTGATGGTGTCATTAAGAGCAGAAAACTTCTCTTTGTCACTTTCCAGGCTGTTTGTTGGGTCAGTGAGTTGGGAATTGATCTTGATTATTGATTATTAATTAAAGATGGGTAAAATATTACAGAGAAGGTCATTAAATGAATGACTTCTAAGTGCGACACAATCATATTAAGAAGAGTGATTTTGCATCATCAACCCCCCCTCTCCACCTGATACACAAACTGGAGAGGGTCCAAGATTACTGGAAGGTCCAGTGAGCTGGAATACGATGTACTGTGATCACATACGGCAGCTTTTTTTACAAGAAGACCGCGGCAGCCCACAAACACCTGCTATAAAGCAGCTAACATTGAAAATGAGTATAGTTGCGCTGAGCTAGCAGTATAGCGGGCGCCGTTATTCCACCATCTAGGGAGACCCCTGGGTTGATAAGGCCCTCGTAGTTAGGTTTTTGATTTTACCTACAGGCCGTCTCTTTGTTTGAGCCATGTGGGGTGAGGCCCAACAAGTGTGAACAAACAAAGGTGGTGCAGAGGTGAAGCTTCAGTGACACGCTGCTATTCCATCGGCTCTCTGTGTAACAAGGGTGTGTGGGTGTGTGTGTGTTTAGTCTCATTGGGTTTTCCCAGAGTCTGTGAACCAGGAGAGCTGAGGCAGGAATATGAGGACCAGGTGACCAAAGTAAGTTCAGTTTCTTCATTCTCATCATGATGGTGATGATGAAGGTGATGGTGAAGGTGATGATGGTGATGATGTCATTGTCAGCTGACGGAGGAGAAGCGGGTGCTGGAGGAGGAGGAGCGGAGGGCCAGTGAGGAGTACATCCAGAGGCTGCTGGCTGAGGAGGAGAAGCATCTGCAGGAGGAGAGGAGGAGGAAGGAAGAAGATGAGAGGCTGGCTCGACTGCTCAGTGATCAGCTGGTCAGTGGTGATCAGTAATCAATATTCCGTGTCTCAATGAAGTTAATTTATTTTGCGATGCTTTGATACAACACAGATCCTCTTCAGTTCACCTGAACACTGTTCACATGATCAGTGTTTCAACTGACCAACTTTATTGTTCATTGTAAACAATTGTAATCTCTCTCACCTGTCTCTCTCTCTCCTGCCCCCCTCCTGTCTCTCTCTCTCACCTGTCTCTCTTTCTCCTGCCCCCCTCCTGTCTCTCTTTCTCCTGCCCCCTCCTGTCTCTCTCTCCTGCCCCCTCCTGTCTCTCTCTCCTGCCCCCCTCCTGTCTCTCTTCTCCTGCCCCC
>JARJLU010012844.1:0-12594 GCA_030272975.1 Sparidentex hasta | reverse complement strand
TTTTTTTTTTTCAATTTTCTCAGTTAATCGAGTAGTTGTTTGTTTGTAAAAGGTGAAAAATGTCAATCAGTCCTCAAAGACGTTGAGTTTCCTGTCGCGTCACATTTCACGAGCAGAGAAACGAAACTCTGACTGATGAATGTGACGATGATCATCAGTCTTCACATCTTCAGGTTGTGTTCTGCTGCTCAGACGCATTATTGCCAAAACACGATAACTGCGGATACGTTGTGTTGTTATGTAACATGGATGTTTGTGAACGTACTGCATGTGTCCATGTCTCCTCAGGTGCAGGACAGCATGCAGGTGCCCTTTAAGAAGCAGATGAGGGTGGAGGTGGTGGATAAAACTCACCTGTGTCGCACTCGTGTCGCCCTGGTTGAACAGGTGAGACTCACAGCCTGCACCTGCAGCTTAAACAGCTTTGTGTGTGTGTATGTGTGTGTGTTTATGTGTTTATGTGTGTGTATTTGTATGTGTGTGTGTGTGTTTATGTGTTTATGTGTGTGTGTCTCTGCTGCAGGTGATCGGCGGGCGTCTCCGTCTGGTGTACGAGGAGTGTGAAGACGGCACAGACGACTTCTGGTGTCACATGTACAGCCCTCTGATCCACAGCATCGGCTGGTCTCGATCCATCGGACACAGATTCAAACGATCCGGTGGGTCGCGTTTAACGAACAGGACTGGAACCAGTGCTCGTCACCAGCTGCACCCAGAAAACTCAACATTTTAACATACTTAAAAACTGTTACACAATATTTAATATTTGACAACTTTGGCTTCTTTTTTTCATTGAAAGATAAAAGAAGTATTCAGAAGTCAGAAGCTGCAGAACGAGTGAGGTCATCTTATCATAACTGTTGTCAGTCTGGAGCAGAGACGTCACCAGACTGCATTCAGAAAACTGTGAATTTAAGCAGGCTGCAGATCAAAGAGCAGACGTGAGACTGTGTTTGTTTCCAGATGTGTCGAAGAAGCCGGTCTGTCAGACGGACGCTCCGGGACAGCTGTTCACTAAGGTGAGAACAACGTCTGAGTCAGCAGTTAACTTACATGTCTCTGACTTTAATTAACTTTGGATCAAAGCAGAAATGTGACGTCACCGTTCGTGAGTTACAGTGAAACTCAAACTGTAATTAAACATCCAGTAAACAAACTTTAAACTTTAAGGTGTAAATGTTTTGGAATAATTCATTTTTGAGGAACATTTTAATTATACAGAAAAAGGAAAAGACACGTTGACACCATCATGTCGTCACCACAGGGGGGCAGCACAACACCTCCCACCAAACACACACACCACCTTCTCATAGTGAACACGCCTCAGTACCACACCAGTCCTACAGGAACCATTCTACAGTCTGACCTTTGACCCGTTCAGTACTGGTCCCAGTTCCACCACAGCTGGTTGATCCCAGCAGTGTTTGTGTACCTGTGCAGGTGAAGGAGGTGGATCAGAGCGGCTCCTGGTTTGAAGATGGAATGAAGTTGGAAGCCATCGACCCTCTGAACCTGTCTGCCATCTGTGTGGCCACAGTCAGGAAGGTGAGGCCCGGCTGAGGCCCGGCTGAGGGCCCACATCAACACCACCCAGCTCCAGGTTCTGTCTATAACCGTGTTTGTGTCTCTCCACCAGGTCCTGGCAGACGGGTACCTGATGATCGGTATCGATGGTTCGGAGGCGGCTGACGGTTCAGACTGGTTCTGTTATCACTCCACCTCCCCGTCCATCTTCCCCTCCGGCTTCTGTGAGATCAACAACATCGAGCTGACTCCACCCAGAGGTACAACCTGCCAGTGTTACCTGGTGCTGTTACCTGCTGGTGATCTTACCTGCTGGTGATCTTACCTGCTGGTGTTACCTGCTGGTGGTGTTACCTGCTGGTGTTACCTACCGGTGTTACCTGCTGGTGCTACCTGCCGGTGTTACCTGCTAGTGATCTTACCCGGTGATCTTACCTGCTGGTGATCTTACCTGCTGGTGCTACCTGCTGGTGTTACCTGCTGGTGTTACCTGCTGGTGTTACCTGCTGGTGGTGTTACCTGCTGGTGGTGTTACCTGCCGGTGTTACCTGCTGGTGCTACCTGCCGGTGTTACCTGCCGGTGTTACCTGCTGGTGATGTTACCTGGTGATCTTACCTGCTGGTGATCTTACCTGCTGGTGGTGTTACCTGCTGGTGTTACCTGGTGGTGTTACCTGCTGGTGGTGTTACCTGATGATGTTATCTGCTCTTGTTACCTGCTGGTGATGTTACCTGGTGATGTTACCTGCTGGTGTTACCTGCTGGTGGTGTTACCTGCTGGTGTTACCTGGTGGTGTTACCTGGTGCTGTTACCTGGTGGCGTTACCTGCTGGTGGTGTTACCTGGTGGTGGTGTTACCTGGTGACCTGGTGGTGTTACCTGGTGGTGGTGTTACCTGGTGATGTTACTTGGTGGTGTTACCTTCTGGTGGTGTTACCTGGTGATGTCACTTGGTGGTGTTACCTGTTGCTGGTGTTACCTGGTGGTGGTGTTACCTGGTGATGTTACTTGGTGGTGTTACCTTCTGGTGGTGTTACCTGGTGGTGTTACCTGCTGGTGTTACCTGGTGGTGATGTTACCTGCTGGTGTTACCTGGTGGTGATGTTACCTGGTGGTGGTGTTACCTGCTGGTGTTACCTGGAGGTGCAGTTCAGTGTCTTGTGGTCAGAATGAGTTTTACAGAAACAAAACAGACATTTTTTTTTCAGACGTGAAAAACAAAAATTTCTTATGAAATCTTTTGTGAAATGAAACATTTGGAACATAAATATATTAAATAAATGATGAAAATGTTGTTTTAAGAACGTTTTTTAAAATGTTCTTCTGAATTCTTTGTGAGGTTGTTTCATCATCAGCGTCTCCAGATTTTATTACAATTTTCACCAGAAAAATAATAAACACAGATTTCGTTTGTTTAAAAACACAATGCAAAAAAAAAAAAAAAAATCTGTTGTCTGTATCTAACCAATCAGCTGTTAGCAGCGTGTAACGAGCCAATCACAGAGGTCTCAGGTCAGGTAAAGTCTGTCAGTGACTGCAGCAGCTCTGTGTCCTCAGGTTACACTCACCTGCCCTTCAGGTGGTTCGAGTACCTGAAGGAGACGAAGGCGGTGGCTGCTCCTGTCGGCCTCTTCAACAAGGTGAGCAGAACAGAACCTCCATGTTTGTTCTGTTAAAGGAACGATTAGAAAGTGTATATCTTACAAGTCCGGTCCTCCGTCAGGACGTTCCTAACCACGGATTCCGTCCCGGTATGAAGCTGGAGGCCGTGGACCTCATGGAGCCCAGGCTGGTCTGCGTCGCCACGGTGACCCGCATCGTCCACAGGTTGCTACGGATACACTTTGATGGCTGGGAGGACGAGTACGATCAGTGGGTGGACTGTGAGTCACCGGACCTGTACCCGGTCGGCTGGTGTCAGCTGACCGGGTACCAGCTGCAGCCTCCCGCTCTCAGCGCAGGTAATTACCTCAGTACCTTTACTCAAGGAGACTTGTTGTGTCACACTTTTCTTGTATTGTGATGCGTGCGTGTGTGTGTGTGTGTGTGTGTGTGTGTGTGTGTGTGTGTGTGTGTGTGTGTGTGTGTGTGTGTGTGTGTGTCAGGCTGCAGAGATCTCCAGTCAGCCTCCAAACAGAGGAAGAAGTCTCAGCAGTATAAAGGACAGAAGAAAAGTGAGTGTTGATGTTTTATATTACTATATAAATATAAAAAATATGCTATATTATTATTATTATTATATGATTTTATAGTTTTTACTGAAAAGAAAGGAGCAGTGATTTCAGATCAACTGAGGAATAAGAATCTGATTACAACAAACTGTAGTTTACAGTTTCAGTGTGATGTCATGATGATGTCATTTGTTACTTAACACATGATGTAATCTGTAACGATGTGTTCATGTGATGACTGTCCAGCTGACTTTGCGCTTCACATCAATGATATTAATGTTGATGTGAGTTATCGTTATTCAGTGAAACTGGCTGAGATGAGACACTGATTGAACTTCCTGCTCTCAGAGAGGAAGCTGCCTGTCGCCAAGCGACCTGTCAGTCTGTCCGGTGCCATGGTAACAGGCGTCCCCAGGAGCCTATCAGGAGACGAGAACGAGACTCCGCCTGATTACCCATCACCCCCTACTCCTGCCTCAGCTGCCCAGCCGACCTCTGGTGACCCCGAGAGCAGCCCGAACACTGAGGGGGGGGCAGGTACACACACACACACACACACACACACACACACACACACACACACACACACACACACACACACACACACACACACACACACTACAAGTCGAGCAGCTCTTCTTCTTCTTCGTCTCTTTCTGCAGCCTCTCTGTTCGGCACCGTGTCACTTCCTGTGTGTCTGAACTCTATAACTTCCTCTTTGTTTGTGCAGTTTTGCAGATTAAAGAAGAAAATGTGGATGGATCAGAACTTCCTCCTGAACGGACTGAAACAGAAACCAACGGAGGTTCTGGAGAGTTTTTCAGCAGCCAGGACCAGTAGGCCCGACCCGCCTCTCCTTCATCTCTCCGTCTGTTTCTAGAATCATGCCTCAGTCCTCGTGAACTCGTCTGCTGTGATCACATCACACTTTACTTTTCTATCTGAACAAACTGAAGTGGTTCTGCTGGACCACGCCTGCAGCTAACAGACGATTCTGTCAGAACTCTGACAGCAGCACCGGGCCTCGTCGGGCCGTCCTCTGCTCCACATCCGTGTGTTCATACCTCAGCTTTTGTCTCGGTTCTGTTTCTGATTCAGGAAACTCTCTGACGATGAAATCGTGTCCAGAATTCTGCGTTTGTTGATTTGAAGCTTCGTTATCGTGAGAATTTGGGAATTTTTGTTTTTATCTGAATTCTGATTTTTTTTCTGTAGAATTTAGAAATCTGAAAAATCTTGTTCTGACTTTTTGATTTTATTTCGTTTTAAACCAGAACATGAAGGATTTTTTCCCAGAAAACTGTTTTGAAATTCTTCAGATCTTCAGACAGAACAGAACCACTTGGACCCTGGACCTGAGAATTTCTTTAACTCTGGCTACGATCGTGCAGGAAGTGACTCGAGGACTGACTGGTTCTCTGCAGCCGGAGAGCTGGTCAGCTGTCCCGACCGTAGCTGCCTGTTGGGACGGGACATTTAGCTTGTTTGCTAACAGGAGGCTAACTGCTGGAAGCTAACTAACGCTGCAGAGTGAAATGGTTCTGAGCCGGTCCGACCGACGCTGCAGGAGTCAGTCAGTCCTTCTGCACTTCCTGTGCCCTCATCCTGAAGCAGTGAGGTTTTGTTCTACGATATAAAACATGTCAGTGAAACACGCTCGAGAACTTTGAAGCTTGTGTGTTGGATGCTAACACGAGGCTACCGAAGGTGTCGGGACGTTAAACGACAGTAAAGTGTCGTCAGAAGCGGCGCTGTGGTGACGTGTAGCTCGTTTATCGTGTGACGTTGATCTGTGAAGAACAAAACAGTTTTTGAAAGTGTGTGTCGATCTTCTGTTAGACGCTTCCTGCCCATAAAAAAACATCAAATTATTCAGTGGAAAAGTCTCCTGGCGTGTCTGTGGAGAGCGCTCTGCTCTTCACTTCATCTCGTCAGCTCCATTTTTCAACTTCCCCAATAAAGATATTCCCTGTTGTGTCGTTAAAACGATCCGATGGACCGCGAGCTGACGTCATCAACAGACGTGGATGGAAACCTCTGAAGATTTAAACACTCCAAAATCAAAAAGAGACAAAAGTTTCAAAAAGTGTTTCCTGTCGAGTGAACAACAGAGACACACGAAGAAGAATCAGGAGCGTCTTTGTTCCTCCGGAGAGAAAAAGAATCAACAGAAGCGAAAAAGAACCTGAGAAACGTTTTATATGATGATATTTTTAACGCCAAAATCTTTGTTGTTTGTTCGTGTTACCGTGATGTGTTCAAGGTCCAGAGCTCCTGATGTAGAGATGAGAACCCTGGACGCTGTGATGTCATGTTGAGATTAGCAGTCATTTAAAACGTGTGTGTGTGTGTGTGTGTGTGTGTGATGGTTTGGATTCTGGATCGGCCACAGAACCAGAATCCAGCTTACGAGAGCCACAGATAATAAATAAATAAATAAATAGATAAATAAAATAGAAAGATGAATAAATAGAAGCGCTGCATCGATGTGGAAGTCGTCTCAGTGTCGTTTAACGTTTTCATGCTGCAGATTGAGACCAGCAGACTTTACACAGAAACTATTAAATGACAGAGTAATGAAATGATTCGGTCAGGATCATCTGTTGAAAGTTTGAGTTCGTAATTTGAGCTCAACTGAGTCTCGACAGGTGATGAATGTTTGGTACAAAGTACAAATACTCAAGTACGAGTGAAACGATTACAGCGTGAATAAATAACAGCTACGTTCCGTTTTCATATTTCTAAATTCTGAGTTTATTGCAGTTCTGAAAGTTACATTAACGCTTCAAGATAAACGACCCGTTATCACGTTTTATATAAAATACTTTTATTCTGAAGTCAGAGTCATAAAGTGACTTCCTGTCTGTCCATCAGTACAGTGCAGAACTCTGAATGTATTTGTTAGTGTTCGGTCCATGTTGGATGTCTGTCCGGGTCAGCACGTAGAACTCAACGCACACTTTATCGTCAGCCAGTCGATGTTCTGCTGCTTCAGACAGAACTGATCTGTTCCGGTGCTGGTTTATATGAAGACACACGTCCAGAACCAAACCAGATCCTTGTTGGACTTGGTTCAGCAGAGTTGTGCAGCTAACAGTCCGTTTGTCTTCACATGCAAACTGTTGATACCTCACAAAAGGTTTATCAGACTCAGAGTGAAGATCATCGTCGAGATGTAACAAAGGTTATATTATAGTTTATAGTTTATTAGTTTAAGTATATTTGATTTAAAACACCGAAACAGTTGAAGATGATCAGATTGTAAATTCTGATATTAAACATGTTTAAGATGAAACAGATGAAGTTAAATTTACATTTACAGATAATAAATAATAATAATAATCATAACAATCATCAGTCACAAAGAACACAGTTTGAAGTCATACAGCTCGCTGACATCAGGTTATTGATCTGATCCAATCAGTCGTGTTCATATCGTCAATATGAAAAACAGACGACCTAAATAAACAGCAGCTGCTAACGTTAGCTAACATGACCGAATGATCTGAACACGAGACGAGCAGCAACAGAACTGACGGATGAACGTCGTGAGAGGTTAGCCAACGCTAAGCTAACGCTAAGCTAATGTTAGCGTTATGGATAGATTAAAGCCTCCGACTGCTCAGAAGATTTAAAATGCACCAAAATGAAAAAAGACTTTTTGTTTTTTTTATTCAGATTTGACTTGAGAACATTTTTGTCTTCACAGCGGTTCTGATCCGTGTTCTTTATCGCAGTCATCTCGTGATTTTCATGAAGTGATTCAAGTGATTTTGACTTGATATTTTTATGATTTTTAACTTTTAGCTGCGACAGAAAAGAGCTTCCACACTGATCTGACATGGAGCCTGTTTCCATGGTGACGGTGCACAAGTGAAGCATTGTTGGGCTCACAGTGTGTGTGTTTGTGTGTGTGTGTTTCTTGTTACTGCCGTTGCTGTGTGTGTTTGTGTTTGTCGTCTTTTTGTACGTGAGCGTCGATAACGTTGGACGTCTTCGTGTTTCGGTGCTACTGACGTTTTAAATTTGATACGTTTTTATAGAGCGATTCTGACGGACCGCCTGCGACCCGGTCGACCCGGTCGACCCGGTTGTGTTCTGGACGCAGCTGTTTGTGATTTGTTTGTTTGTGGAGAAAATAACTGATCTGTGTTTCAGCTGGAAACTGCTCAGTCTGATGATTTCATCCTTGGATTCTGTGATCGTCCGTCAGTTTGTGACGTTCAGGGTCCCGAGGGGAAGCCGCGGGTTCTACAGGGTTTCTGGAGGTTTTAAAGATGGCCGCGTTTTCTCAGTGAGACAGAACTCAGATGAGCTGCTCTGCAGTTAGTAACGGTTAGAGAGGATTCTGTGATCACGACGGAAAGTTTAGCTTTTTTTCCATCTGTTAAATGGAGTTAACAAAATGTTTCGTTTTTCATTTTTCATTGCAGCCGAGTCGTCATCACAAGTTCAGGAGAATTGTTTAAATTTCCCCTGTTAAAATTGTTTTTTGTTTTTTTTTTCAAACTTTTTCACACGTGAAATAAAACATTTGGAAACAATATTTTAATGTCAAAGTTTGGATCCATAAATGTTCGGACCGATCAAAGTTGCACCGGATACAAACAGAATCAGAATTAAAAGGAGCGACGTGCTGCTGAGCTCCAGAGTTTTATCTCAACAAAACAAGATGAGGAAATCGTGATCGCAGAAAACTTGACTTTCATTCATGAACCGGACCGAACTGTTCAGAACCGCAGCTGCTCTCGGGCTCGGATGGCTACGGACTCGTTTTCAAATGGACATAATGGAGCTGCTGTCTGGTGCTCTGCTGCTGTGAACCTGCAGACAGCCGACACCAAACAGCACAACGTTTGGGTCAAAGTAACGTGTGCAGAACCGAGCCCAGACTGAAGCTGCTTTTACTTTTACTTTTTTTCTTTTTATTCGTGTCTGTTCGTGTGTTTTGGTCGACATGTTCGTGCTGTGAACACGACGTCAATGGAGCTGTTCTCAAAACATGCAAATGTTTCTGAAAATCTACATGTAGATTTAATCTATATCCAGATTAATGTCCAGATATAGATTAATATCTATATATAGATTAATATCTATATACTGTTTGTGTTCTGTACAGACGTTAACTGTCATGAAGCTTTTTTTAATACATTGTGCAATTTTTGGCAGCATGATTGTGAAGAATTTCTGACTCACTTTACATTTTTTATGCAATAAAAAAGTTATGAGAAAATAACCGTTGACAGAAAACGTTTGTTGGAGTGAATTGTTGATCCTGACATTGTGAATATTTGTCTTTATTTGTGGTTTTATGTTGAATTTTCATTAGATATTTTAAGACTCTGGAGTGAATCGTCTCAAAAAAGGTTTTTGTTTGATCAATCAATATTTCTTGGAATATTTTTGTTGAATTTTTTTTATTTTATTTTTTTATATTTATATTGTTTATATTTTCTTAGAGATACTCAAATGTTGAAGGAATATTTTCTCAGAACATTTATATGGCACAAGAAAATGGTAGATGTAATATGATGGATGTTTCAAAGAATATTTTTGAAAAAAGAAAAAAATATGAAAGTTTCCTGAAAGTTTAAGCATAGTTTTTAGGAACTTAAGCCAATAATAACAAGAAACAAGTTATTTAAACCAAAATTTTCATTAACTTTCAGACATTTTACAAGAAACTTTCCTGAAATCTTCAGATTCAGATTTACGGGAAATTTTGAGAAAACTTTTAGGAAATTTTCATGAAACTTCTCGAAAAGTTGCAGGAAATTTGAAGATATTTCTTGAAAGTTTTTCTTAAACCAAATATCCCCAATATTACTTTGAAACCAACATTTTCTGGAAAATAAAAATTTTTCACACACGACGAGAACAATTCTGAATATTTCCAGAACATATCCTGAAAGTTCAAAAATAATTCCTGAAAATGTCAGTTTCACATATGAAAAGGAACTCTTTTGCTTTCATTTGCGGTGGATCTGATATATAACACATAAACTTGAGAAATCTGTTTTAATTTTGGCTGGATTTCATTTTGTAAAACAGAACTTTGCAGGATTTTATTTTAAAACAAACAATTCAGTTTCATTTAATCTCAAAATTTTGATCCCAACAACTTGTGCGGGAATGTCTGGGAATCTTTTTTTCCTAATCCTTCCAGACTTTTTTTTATCAGAAACTTTTTTTTTTTTAAAGAAAAACATTTTCAGATTTTTCTTTCTCTAATCCAAAATTTGTGAAACTCATTTTTGCAGTATTTCTTTTTTTTTTTTTTTTTTTTTTTTTTTGCACAAGACTTTGCTGGAATTTCGTCTCATTTTGTCTTCAAGAAATGTTCAATTTTCTTTCATGTGTTAAATCAACATTTACAAGAAACATTTTTTTCTAATTTTTTTTTTTTTTTAAACAAAATTGTCAGAAAATTTCCTGGAAGATTTCTATTTGAATCTTCAGGAAAAACTCTTGGAATTCCAGATTTCTTCTCACATGTGCAAAATATGTTTTCAGACTATTATTTTTTGATCGACCAATGTTCAGGAAACTTTGACGCTGACGTCTCAGAGTGTGAACAGCAAGTGAGACTTTCACTGTTCACATGTGTAGCTGAGGCTGAAGTGCAAGTCTTTTCTTATAACTCATCCTGTGGACACACGATCATTTGGAAGCTGATGTTAGCATTTAGCTCGAGGGTCGCCTGCAGGGACGCGTGGTCAGGGAAGTCCACATGGATGGAAACTATCTGCAAACTTGGTAGAGTTGGTCAACACGTACATCTTTGAAATAAATATTTTCAGTATATTTTCTTCACATCTACAGATTGTCCAAAAAAAAATCTGGAAAGTGTCGGGAATTGGGAATTTTCCAGGAAATTTTCAGGAATTTTACGGGAACTTTACGCATTTCCTTTATATGTTTTTTTCTTTTACTGAAATTTTCAGGGAACTCACAGAACTTGATTTTTGGTGGAGCTGTGATGTGAACATTTCAGAAGGGAAACAACAATATTTTCTGGGAATATTTCCCCAGATCTCTGCTCTGCTGGTTCTAATGGGCTCATCAGCAAAACTCCGTTATGAGATCTGTGACCACTGATGAAGTGTTAACCTTGATCCTCAGCCAGTCTGGACCTGGACCTGAGCCCGAGCCTGATGTGTTTCCATCCTTGTCCAGCAGCTCTGAGGTCAGCAGGGTCAGCTGATGTTTGGGATGACTGGCTCAGCTGTTGGAGGGGTAAGATTCAGCTGATGGTTCTGTTTGAGGCAGCATCCACTTCATTCAGAGCCAAATGACTAAAGCTCTCATTACTGATATTCAGCGTATAGTTACACCTGTGGCCGCTGACAGCAGCCAGAAGCAGGCATGTGATACACAGCCGGTGTTTGGACCACCGGCAGGAACACTTTGACACTGATCTCTCAAGATAATCAGTCCAACAGTGGACTCATGTCACCACATTGACTCTGTTGTTGAGTTAATTCTGTCCATGAAACCCGGCAGAGCAGCAGGTGGATCAGTCCTCGGCTGCCTCGTCCTGTTCCTGTGATTAAAAACTACAGAGACTAATTTAGCCTTGAAGGCTAATTATATGCTAACATGCTAGCATTAACAAAAGGGCTGCAGCTCATGTTTATTTTCCCAACACAGTCTGACGTGATGTCATCAGTTCATACAACAGTGTGGGACCCGTTAGCATGTGGAGGCTGATGTTAGCAGCTAGCTCGAGGCAATGTTCTCTACATAAAAAGTGTCAACAGGAAGTGAGACGCTCAGACTGACGTTGTTGTTGTTAACATGAGACTTTATTGATGAGTGCTACATGTTTCAGGCTGGAGTGTGAGGACCAAGTTGGAGGACCGACTGCAGGGACGACAGGTGTGACGGGGGCGGGGTCAGCGGGGTCCAGTTGGGTGTAGTTTACTGGTTGGTGATTGGCCGGTTTACTCGTACAGCCAGGTCTGGGCGCAGGGGGTGTAGGAGACGAACTCCTCAGGCTTGAACCACAGGTCGACCTCGGTCTTGGCGTTCTCCAGGGTGTCGCTGCCGTGGATGATGTTCCTGAGAAGAGAGGAGGACGGTTAGTCACGGACGAGTCAGCGTGTTCACATCGTTCACACGTTGGAACCATGACGTCATCGCTGCCATGTTAATGAGTCATAAAAGCTGAACTGTTGTAATATTTTAGCTTAAAAGGTTCTTTGAATTTTCGTTTTTAGGTTTCAGTCATAACCATCATTTAATGATTCCATCTGAAAATATTGGCTGAAATTCCTAATTTCACTTCTTTTAATTACAACAAACTTTAAAAGTCATCAGTTATATATTGTTACTGTCTTCTTGATCTCAGTCAGTCATAAGCTTCATATAAAGTGTGTGTGTGTGTGTGTGTGTGTGTGTGTGTGTGTGTGTGTGTGTGTGTGTGTGTGCGTGCGCGCGCGCCTGCTCACCTGCCGATGTTGATGCACAGGTCACCACGGATGCTGCCTGGCTTGGAGTCAGCAGGGTTGGTCTCACCCAGCATCATCCTGACCAGCTTCACGATGTTCTGACCCTCCCACACCTGCAGCACATCAGCACACCTGTCAGCTGACGCTCAGGACGCCGTGCAGAACATCGCCAACGACGTTTATATCTCATTTAATATGCAGAACATGTGATGTTTGGTGAAACATGACCACTGGTGTTCACATTAAAACAGATTCTACTGAAACTGTCCAATCAGTGAAGAAGTCCTGATTACACAGCCTGACTGTTCGACCATATAAGGGGAGAGACAGAGAGAGAGAGACAGAGAGAGAGAGAGAGGCAGACAGAGAGAGAGAGACAGAGAGAGAGAGAGAGGCAGAGAGAGAGAGAGAGACAGAGAGAGACAGAGAGAGAGGCAGAGAGAGAGAGA
>JARJLU010012842.1:0-16967 GCA_030272975.1 Sparidentex hasta | reverse complement strand
TTCCTGCACCTCGGTCAGTGGTCTGGCCGAGGCCTGTTTCTTCTCCTCAGTCGGAGGTTCGGCCGAGGCTCGCGCCACGTCAAGTTCCTGCACCTCGGTCGGAGGACCGGCCGAGGCCTGTACCTGCCCCTCGGTCGGAGGACCGGCCGAGGCCTGTACCTGCCCCTCGGTCGGAGGACCGGCCGAGGCCTGTACCTGCCCCTCGGTCGGAGGACCGGCCGAGGCCTGTACCTGCCCCTCGGTCGGAGGACCGGCCGAGGCCTGTACCTGCACCTCGGTCGGAGGACCGGCCGAGGCCCACGCCAAGTCTTGTTCTTGCACCTCGGTCGGAGGACCGGCCGAGGCCCACGCCAAGTCTAGTCCATGCACCTCGGTCCAGCGGTACAGGCCGAGGCCTGTACCTGCCCCTCGGTCGGAGGACCGGCTGAGGCCTGTACCTGCCCCTCGGTCGGAGGACCGGCCGAGGCCCACGCCAAGTCTTGTCCTGCTCCTCGGTCGGAGGACCGGCCGAGGCCCACGCCAGGTCAGCGCCTGCTCCTGCTCCTCGGTCGGAGGACCGGCCGAGGCCCACGCCAGGTCCAGCGCCTGCTCCTGCTCCTCGGTCGGAGGACCGGCCGAGGCCCACGCCAGGTCCAGCGCCTGCTCCTGCTCCTCGGTCGGAGGACCGGCCGAGGCCCACGCCAGGTCCAGCGCCTGCTCCTGCTCCTCGGTCGGAGGACCGGCCGAGGCCCACGCCAGGTCCAGCGCATGCTCCTGCTCCTCGGTCGGAGGACCGGCCGAGTCCCACGCCAGGTCCAGCGCCTGCTCCTGCACCTCGGTTGGAGGCCCGGCCGAGTCCCACGCCAGGTCCACTGCCTGCTCCTCGGTCGGAGGTCCGGTTGAGTCCCACGCCAAGTCCTGTGCCTGCTCCTACACCTGTGGTCCCCAGTCAACAGCCTCCAGCGCCTACGTATTCACCTTCGTCATCAGCCTCCAGCGAGTTCCAGGCAGCACCCACGCCTTCGCCACCGGCCTTCAGTGGGTCTCAGCCCACGGCTTCGTCGCCAGCCTCCAGGGGGTTCCAGCCTGCACCTTCGCCTTCGTCGCCAGCCTCCAGGGGGTTCCAGCCTGCACCTTCGCCTTCGTTACCAGCCTCCAGGGGGTTCCAGCCCGTGCCTTCGCCTTCGCCGCCAGCCTCCAGGGGGTTCCAGCCCGCACCTTCACCTTCATCGCCGGATTCCAGTGAGTTCCAGGCCGCTCATATGTCTTCGTCGCCGTCCTCCGGCGAGTTCCAGGCCGCGCCTACGCCTTCGTCGCCGCCCTCCGGCGAGTTCCAGGCCGCGCCTACGTCTTCGTCGCCGCCCTCCGGCGAGTTCCAGGCCGCGCCTACGCCTTCGTCGCAGGCCTCCAGCGAGTCTGAGACCGCGCCTACGTCTCGGTCACCGGTCTCCAGCAGGTTCCAGCCTGCGCCTTTGCCGTTGTCCCCGGTCTCCAGTGGGCTCCAGTCCTCGCCTCCACCCTCATGTTTGTTTGGACCTTGGCCCTCCCCCTGACCCCCTCCACCCTCCCGGCTTTGACTCTGGCCCTCCTCCAGACCCCCTCCACCCTCCCGGCTTCACGTGGACTTTAAATTTATGTATTGAGGGACATCTAGGAGATGTCCCTTAAGGGGGGGGTTCTGTCAGGACTCTTGTTTGTGTTTGTTCTTATGTCTGGTTTTTGGTTTCTCGTATATGATTCACATCTTGTATCATGTCTTGTGTTATGTTTTGCTTTCTCCATGTCTTGTGTCTCATGTTTTTTCCATGCCCTCATGTGTCCTTTAAGTTTTCCATGTTCTTCCCTCTGGCTCCCTCTGTCTGTTGTCTTGTTCCCTCCCGGTCTGTTCCTCTGTGCTCCTCCCCCTCGTTATCTCACCTGGCTTCCTTCCTCCTCTCTCTCCTCACCTGTTCCTCGTCATGTCATTAGTGTCTGTGTATTTAGTCTCTGTGTTCCCCTCACTCCTTGTCCAGTCATTGTATTCTGTCTTGTGTGTTAGTTGTCTCATGCTCCTCAAGCTGGTTTCTTTTGCTACTTTGTCTGATTCTTGTTTGCTACTTTGCCTTTTGCTCTTTTTGTCTGCTTTTTGTTTTTGTAATCAGCTTTTTAATAAAGCTCGCCTTTTGTTTGTTCCCTTATCCTCGCCTCCCGTGTGTACTGCGTTTGGGTCCTCCTTTCCCTTCTTTAGTTTTCCCCTTTTTTAACCCCCGACCTGACATGAAGATGTTTGAGGCCATCATGAACAACATGCATCATCCACTCCACAACACCTTGATGGACCAAAAAAACAGCGATGGACAGCTCCTCTCTCTTAGATGCAGGATGAAGAGATACAGAAGTTCCAAAATAACTACAGCCATCAGGCTTATTAATTTTTTTGCAAATAGTTGATGAGCTGAGAGACAGTTGAATTTCCCCTTGGGGATGAATGAAGTTATTCTTATTAGATCTACAAAATATAACTACACCAGCTGAGCTGTGCTTTAGACTGGGTCCAGATGTTTGTTTAACATATGTAGACAATGACAAATAAGAGCCCTGATCATGAAAAGTAAACCTACCGTACACAACTTCAAATAACTTGTCCCCTGAATTCACGTTTACCATGGCGGCCAACAAAATTGTACTGTCTTGCCAGCTCATATTCCATGAGGAAGGCCATCATCCTCCTCGTTGCCTCGTCAATAGTGGTCCCCCCAATTTCGGCCACCACACCAACCTAAGGGAACACAATGTATCAATGAATCTGGTAAACATCCCTGAAATAATAACGGAAGCTGCAAAAAACTTATACAACAAGAAGAGGTTTTCACTTTGAAGAATATATAGGCTATCAAATGTATCAATTGCTTAATAGTGCTCATCAGTGGTGGCTGCTGGTTTTTTGAACAGGGGAAGCTCACTTTACGTCTTCACCATAAAACTTGTCATGTCTAAGTGAGGCTTTTACAAATAAAAGGAGTGTTTAATTGAGGCTGTTGTATGCTTCATCTATGTCATAGAACCACAGCAACACACACCTGAAAATGATATTCAAAACTAGCCACTAGCCTTCCCAATGAATGAATGAACAAACTAACAAAACTTGAACAGGTTACAAACTCGAAAAATCTATGATTGTGTTTTTTATTTACAGTGTGATATGTACAAACGTGAAAGTGAAAGTTTATGTGAAAATCGCCTGGAAAAGAAACGCACTTTGGCATACGACTTTCAACAGCTCTGCCACTACACCGACTGTTTAGTAGGCTGTTGAGCTGTCTATCAAGGGATTTTAGCCCTCCAAACATTTCCTCCAATCATCATACATCAGCAGAGTGTCCGACCAGCCCACTGCTCCATTCCTGCCCTGGCCCAGAACAGTTGTTGGGAGAAGCCTCATTGAACACCGTTGAAGCTCTGAGTCTGTGGCATGAGTGATAGGGAAATCATGTCGGAAAATAACAGTGTTTTCTCTCATACTTACCTCTTCTTTGAGGAAGGTGGGGTGTGCCAGTTTTTGCTTCATGTTTTGGATGTCTAGCACAGTCTTCAGAGGGAACACTGTTCCCTGTGGTAGAACTGAAACAGCAGGTGCACCACGTTGCAGAAGGAGTGTTTGTATCAGTCGTCCATGGACCCTCTGTGTCTCCTTGATTTCCTCCAGGAGCGTCAGGAGGCGTGCAAATATGCCATCTCTAAATCCAGAGTTGTCAACTTGCAGTCTACGGGGATTGAGTGGTATGGTAGCTGCTGCTGAACGTGTTGACATCATAGGTGGTTGGACAAAGGGACGGGTGACGATTGAATGAGCAGATTGCCTGTTTCCTGAAACAGGAGGATGTGAAGACCCCCCTGGAAGGTGGCTCATCTTGTGTGGCATTGTCGGATTCCTCCTCAGAACTGGACAGAAGTTTGTGCCTTGAAATGCACAAAATGTGGTGCATTATTATGTGAAATATTTAATTCAGTGATTAATTGTGTAAACCTGTGTTTCTAACTGAAACAAATATAACATTCAATTATGCTAGACTATCAATTATGCTAGACAATAAACTATTCCTACCTGCTGGCCATGTGGTTAGTTAATTATCTAATTTAATGAAAGTAGTTTAAATGGTGCAGCACTATCATGTCAAAAATTTGAGGAGAAAAAAAGAGACAAAAAATATAGTTCCTCTGTACTAAGCATGTGACATAATCAAATTATAAACACCAACATCTAAATTTGACATTTTGTCAAATCTGAGTTCACCTCCGCTTTTGAAAGCTTTTGCCTAGCATCGGCATAGTTTGCTGCAAAACACATACACAAAATGTTACTAGTCTTTAAAAAAGTATAATTTGTTGGTACATAAATATCATCACTATTGTCACTCAAAAAATACTGGTACATTACCTGCTTTCCCCAAAACTCGCACTCTGAACTGTGGCCAGTCTGTGCTTGGAACAAGCTGATCCTTAACTGATTTGGTGATGTTGACTCATCCTGGTGGCCAGTGGCAGCAGTCTGCCTCTGGTCCTGTAAACCATGTGCAGGGTACAATGGCTGCACCTCCACCATCCACAAAGTCCACCACTGCAAACGGAAGCATGCTGGAAAATACAAAACATGCAGGCTAATGCAGCTGTGGCAATACCACATGCCCAGATTTGAATGGCAAGAGGACCATTTTTCTCTGCAATTTCTCCATGGAGACAACATGTAAATCTTCAGATAACTTTGAGACAAAGTGAATTCCGAGGCATGTTGAGTCAACTGGGTAGCTGAAAAAAAATGACAGTATTCAAAGAAGTGACACAGTACTTTGACTGGCTCACACCGAGGAACAATAATATTTCACACAATGAGAATTCTTCCTCCTACAGTAAAACAGTTATCACCCTTAGAGCAAGAAATGAATCTCTGTCCATCATTGTACTGCCTATACTGTTGGCATGTTGCAAGTTCTTCAGTCACAGGTCCAGAGAGATGAGGCTGTTTGAGGGGAGAGGAGGCAGACACTGTCCTCCGTTTTCCTGCCCTCTGCTTCTCATGGATACGCCTAACAATTTGCTGCGCAGGGTTTTGGGGCCTCCTTACCATCTTTTTCAGTTTCCTTGCAAAACCCCTGGGCAAATATTCCCTGAGAGACACCATATACGCTGAGATCACAGTCAAAAGTTTAACACACTGTCTGCATCTCAGAGGGCCCTTTAACCAAAGATAAATGAGCTTGCGCATCACCCCCAAGCAGACAAGGTGCATAGAGTCAAGCACAAAGCCTGAAACTAACCCCACACCTAACTCATTGAGAGGTGAAACACCTAGGTGGTGCCCTTAATACACCATATTCCTAAATGTCTCATCAGTCTCAGACATCTCAGGAAAAGTCATCCTTATATTTACATGTGTACCTTTTTGAGTGCAACGTTCACATGAATAATAGCCTGTATGACCCTTGACACATTTCAGGAATGCACGCCCAGGTGCATCACAAATGAATGCATCTGGAGTAGCAACTTTGAAATGCACACCATTATACTGAAATCCCTCTTTTACAACAGACTTAAAAATCTTGTATGAATTCATTTAAATAATCTTGCAGGTTAGTAGGTTAAGTTGCCCCTGGGTACAAACCAATCACAAACACATTTGAATTTGGGATCACCTTAATCTTGCCGAGAATGGGCTACACACTCACACCTGTGCTCCGAAATAGAGGCAGACCATCAACACTGACTCTGAGTGTAAGCACATCTGTCAGTTCTTGCAAATCAAAATTTGTCAACTCTGCCACAACTGAATTTTTAATGCCAAAATGGTAGGATGTCCCCCCTGCCACATTTTTAACATCACAGTTGCGGTCAGTGGACATCAGGGTTCTTGTGTCCAAAGGCACATTCAGTCCTTTTTGCCTCAGAAGCTTCAGAAGGGCTGTAAGTGCAGTCTGTGAAATATTGTATTCTGTAGCCCATTCTAAAACTCCACTGGTGTCATCTGATGTCTCTGAATCTCCATCTGAATCTGCACATCCATCTGAGTCAAATAATTCTTGCGTTCCAGTTTCTAAGTCATTGAATATGTCAGTGTCCATAGCATCATAAAAAACGTCTATGGGTTCCTCCAGCACATTGTCTCCCACATTGTGAGCAAAGTCATCATGCATGCATTCCCCATCCTGTGTAGAGTCTTCATGGGCAAATCCTAACTGAAATTCCAGTGACAGATCAATTTCAGCTTCTAGTGAAACCTGTTGAAAATGTTCAGCCACTTTAGCAGCTACCCTCCTTCTTTTCGTTCTTTCAGAACACTCCATTTCTTTCTAAAATGACAATATAATCAAAACTGTGATAAGATAAACTAAATAAATAAATAAATAATAAACACAAAATACATAGATAAATACAATAAAACTGCAACATAATCCATGTATGGTTCATTCTTTCATTATTCTGTTTAAAAAAACACAATTTGTAAAACATGCAAATGGTCCATTTCTCCGTCTTGAAACCATAATGGAAAATTGAAAATGAAAAAATGAGAGACAGCAACCACATAAATATGGAAGCGTATCTGCACCTTTACTCAAATGGCAATTAATTTTGCTCTGTCTCTCACTTTTTTCCTTTCGGTTTTTCCATTATGGTTTTAAGAGAAACAGACCCATTTGCTTGTTTTCCTGATGCTCCACGGATTGCCAACTTGCGAGCCTCCTAGCGGAAACGGAAACACCGTTCGCAGTAACAAGGAGTTTAGCCAATCACAGACCCCGCTGATAGACATTGGGATTATGGGTAATGTAGTACTTCTTCGTAACTACGTGAAAATGAATGTAACGGTCAAACCTAAATTTGGATCAAAAACCTCCGGAAAAAAAACAAAAAACAATACGAGCGTCGAGCGTCTGACAGTTTTATTTTAATTACTGAGCATACATTGGCAAATTAGGACATTACATGTTAAACTCATTTAGCATGCTAGCTAACAGACGTTAGCCACCAAGACAAGGACGTTTCTAAAGGGAAAAAAATAGTTGAAAAAACTTTTAGGTTTACACAGTGCTTTTTTCAGTTCTATTGTGTTGTTTGTTAGTCAGGACTTACCTTCGACACTGGTCCAAATCAAAACGTTTCTTCAAGCTACCTGATCCCGATACCTGATACTGATCCTAAGGCAACTCTAGAATGGATGAGTAGTAGACAACCCCCGCCACATTTTTGTCAGTATGCAGCACTGTAGATTGTAAACACCGATTTGCAGGCAACATTGAAATCTTCCGTGATTTGACGGAAATTGTCGTGGGCCTTCTTTGGCAGTTGTCCCATAGACATAATATACGTAGATGCCTCATGGCATGCTGGAACATAATCCCATGACGCCACCATCTTGGTTGGGTCTCCTCACTGTAGGCTAGCACCAGAGTCAATCAGAATCAACGGAGAACGAGCAACTATGACCGTATTTTGTGCAGTTTATGGTTGCAATAACTGGCGCAGTGTTGTTACCAGATTACAGGGGATTACCTTTCACAAGTATGATTTTTATTATAATTTTTTTAATAATCTTTGTGACAGTGCCCTGTGTCATAACTAAATCTCTGTTGTTTGTAACCGTGTGAAAATCCGGTAAAAATTAGGGAGGTCATGATTATTGTAGCTGGGGATACCTTCCTCAGCAGAAATAAATGCAGGGGGTCGCATTGGAGACCCATCCAAGATGGCGGCCGCCCTGATACGTTAGCTCCAATAGGCAGCGTCAGTCTATGAGGGTTCTACATATATTTTGTCTATGGTTGTCCCCATAGACATATTCCCTGATTCTGGGACTTCTCCTGGGACCAAGTTAAAGATAACTCAACAGTTGTTAAGAAGTAAAAATTTGAATGAAATATTTTGAAATAAGTAAGATATTAAAATTCATAAATAATTTCTGTGTAAAATGTGTGACTTTAAAATCTAATTTCATAGGTTCTGAATGTTTAAAAGAAGTTGAAGTAATTCTTTTTACGTGTGAGAGTTCATGACCTTTAAGAGTTTTACACTTCCGGGTTGACCGGAGTGAGAGTGACGAAGAAGAAGGAGCGGAGCGATAATGGCGTCGAGCAGCAACAGTAATAGTGGACTTCTTGTGTCGTGTTTTATCACTGACGGTGAATTGTTGCCGAGCGACGTGCTGTGAGTGTGTAAGTTGACTCTCCATCACAGTCGAGGTGTTTGTGTTTTATTTGACACGAAGCTAGTTCGCTAAGATAGCAGGAGCTAAGCTAGCTAGCAAGAGCTAGGCTAGCTAGCTAGCAGGAGCTAGGGCTGAACAATATATCATTATCGTATCCATATCTAGATATGAACATTCAAGATATTCATATCGAAAAAGATATAAACAATATAGATTTCCCCTGCTCGCCCTGCATGTACAGCTTGGGCAGTCACAACAAGCATAATTTTTACGATTGCCCTTGAATGCACCGTTAAGGCCAGCCAACTACAAACCTCATTTCATGCTTGGTGCGGATCGACATGCCAACCAATGACAAACATAGGAGGGCGGGAGTGAGGGAGACGGTGACGGACGCGCACACACACACACACACACACACACACACACAGTGTTGCCAACTTGGCAACTTTCTTGCTATATTTAGTAACCCTGAGCGACTTTATTTCTAAAAAAGTGACTAGTGTCAAATTTAGCGACTTATTCAGATCATTAGGGGAAAGACGAGAAATATATTATATTGTGATTCTCCTGCTGCTCAGAGTCATCACAGTCCACGGCTCCTCTGCAGCAGCACCGGGGTCTCTCCCCTCCCGAGCGGCTGTGCAGGCGGCAGGCCGGTGTGTTGGGGGTTGGCTGGTGCAGCAGGAGCGGACACCGCGGCCGCTCGCTCTGTGAATTTGAGCCCGGATAGCTGCTGTTTACTCTGTTGATCCGTTAATTCTCTGACTTCTTTGTAGATTCCACTGGTACTTAACCGATAACCTGAAGCTGACGAGTCTCGATCTTCACTTTCACTCTTTCTCTCCAGATTAGGATGTCATCGTTCATCTTGTAAAAATGCACATAGTTCGTTTGATCTTCTCCCTCCTTTTACTGTTGTTACTTCAAATATATTTGTCTCTGTAGTGAGTTTGTGATAATTTGGTAATGATTTCAACCATCAACCATTTGAATATGGCTTAAAATAATCTCTTTCTGAAAAATGCTTGGTTTTCACCGAACCCGTAGTCATATTGTGTCATATTGATATCAAGATATCTGGCATGAATATCAAGATATGAAATTTTGTCCATATCATTCAGCCCTAGCAGGAGCTATGCTAGCGGCACGGCCATTGTCGAGAGGAGACCTACGCTGACGGGAGAAGTTTGCTAGGTCCCACGGGGAATTTCGCTTCGCTGCTGCAGAGGGACATGGAGGTTTATCTCTGCAATCATTTTGTTTTCACAGACTACCCTCGCCTCATAACGAGGCCGTGACCTCCTATTTGCTCGGAGCTATGTCTGCAGGTCCAGATTTACACGATGCTGATGAAGACGCCATTGTGTGTACGAAACTTTTACCATTTTCTCCTTCCTTGTTTAATTTTACTGTGACTTTATTTTATTCATACCACTCTCATTTAATTGTTTTGCAGCTGCCTGTAACAACCAGATCTTGCATTGCAGGCTGACACTGTGAACAGTTTAGCTTGGAGTCAGTCGAGACCAAAGGCACAAGTTTGGTCTCAACTTTGGTAGGGACAAATCCAACATTTATTTTCCAAATAACCAGCATGATGATGAGATTCACAGGTAACAACTGCAAGGCATCCTAAAACAAAGAACTGCAATGCTAAAGTCATTGTTATTCCAAGTAAAATTGCTAATTGACATCGTCAACACCTCACCTGAAACTCTATCCTGATTCATCATCAGCCTGCTCTACATGTGTAGCTTCATGCTGCTGTGTTTCCTGTGTGCAGTGATTCATAGTTACTAGCCAGTTACTCACTAGTTTAACCCTTGTAATTGCTAACACTGGTTGAAAGACTAGAGGGGACACAGTTAGCATTGCAGAACCCACCGTCAGTTAGCGACTAGCCTACGTTCACTGCACTGCACAACACCTTAATAACACTTTTCATTTCCTAGCTAATGTTAGGCTAGGAGCTTCCTTGATGTGTTTGTTGCAGTGAGGGGGAGAATATGTTTAGCCTTATAAAAGAGAATAGATAGATATAGATTGACAGAGAAATCTTTACCAAATAATCACAAACTCACTACAGGGACAAATATATATGAAGTAAAATGTATGTATTCTACTGGAAATTTCTTGGACTAAATTATTTTCTATAAACTTATATGATTGAAATGTCATCTATAGGCCTAGTGGATGAAAATCAACTTGGTTGCTAAGAGTTGCCTGTTGGGCAATTTGCAATTAGCATAATGAGCTAATTAAGGGGAGATACTATAGGTGAAGAATAGGGACACATTTTTAACTAATATGTATCGGCATGAAACTTCCCCAGTTGATTACTGACATTAAGACAGTTATTTTTGTATTATGAGTTTTCTGAAATTGTATTTTTAATATGCAAATGGTGCATTATCTAATTAAATATGTGCGAATTTGCATACATTTCCGGGAGCATTCTTGTTTTATTTTGTTGACATACTATAGCCAAAGGTTTTTGCAGAGGGAATTTTGGATATCTCTTTTTATCACTCCATAAACCAGAAAATACTGTCAACAGCCATAATAAAACAATTTTCGCCCTGTTTTTAGAAATAAAATATTATATGAATCAGACTATGAATGATATATGAACAAACCCCCTTGTCAGTATCTTCATAATATAGATTGGAATAACACTGGAAAATCTGGTGTATATGAGTGCTACTGAAGTGGAGATTTTTGTCTCAGAGTATGAGAAAAAACTCATTTTGAGAAATGCCATTAAAGATATGTATTGTATATTATTATTATTGTTGTGTATATATTATTGTATTTTGCATTGCATTGATAGATGTGTTGTGTCCATATGCAGTGTGTCGCGCAGTACTGATTGTCTTTAATGATTGATTTTACAGCTACTGGAAGCGAGACAGAGTGTGCTAGCTGAGGATGACGTTGACCTTTGGAAGTGCGCCACCATAGACCTGATGTCTGAGGAGGAAGTTTGCGGGGTGTCTGGATGGGTCAGGAGCTCACCGAGCTTTATGCCACGCTGCAGTCGAGATTAAGGGCGATTACGAATTCCAGGCAACGCACCACAGATGTCTGCAAAACGGACTGAATCCAGACAGAATGCCGCCAGCTACCTACAGCTCCAAGGCGACAGACACTTCACGGTGCTGTAGGATTTTGAGCTTCTCGTGAGCTTCCTGTTTGTTGTGTGGGCAGGTCTCCTGCGCTTTGTACATGCTGTGTGTTTGCGTTTGTGCTAATAAATCTTATTTGAATAAACCAAACCTTCCTGACAAATTTTCCCTTCCTCAATAAATTCATTCATGTCTTTGATTGAATTGAACTTGCTGTCTCTGTAAATAAGAGTTTGTACAATGGTCATTGTTAATGTTTTATTGTCAATGCTGTTAGTGCACTGGAAGAGAGAATAACAATTATATGCTTTTGGTATAAAATACTGTACTGTTCGGTTTCAGTTCTTATGGCCATAATTCATGTGTATGTAAAAGGGCTAAAAAGACAAGTTCATATTGTTATACATGCTTGAGCTAAGTTGCTTTCAGGAAACTGCTGGATCTGTGTATATCTGAGTAGAAGAGTAATTTACAGCTACTGGACTTACATGATAATTGCCTGTGAATGAAAGAGGTGTAATTGAGTATATACCCTTGGTATCCAGGAGTGAGAGCATGTGTAATGAAAATGCAAAGTGGTGTTGACAGTAATGTGTGTTTGTGGCATGATATTTGACTTGTCAGTGGCATTTGAATGTTAGTGTATTTGATATTTGATTGTAGCTAATACTAGTAGCTAACGCCAGTAGATGAGAAGAAGTCGTCAGTACGTCATGAGTTAGTGTAAGAATGCGAGCAAAGGAGAGCGCTTTTGATTAATATTGTGTTGTTATATTTCCGTCAGGAAATTAAATGTGTTGCACAAGAGTGAGCTTCCTGTCATTCTTAAAAGTGTAACGTGCATGTAGTCTGTTTAAATGTCGCAGGGAATGTCAGGCGAGTTGGGGCAGGCGGCTAACTTTTCACAACAAGTCTTTTGATTTCTGCTGTAGTGGGACGGTGTTGCTGGATCAATTCTAAAGTCTGAGGTCCAAACATGTGGTGGAAGTTTCTGAGGGATTCAGAAATCCCTCCATGACATCTCTCCAGTCAGCTGCTGTCCATGGTCGATACAAATACATTGTCCCTGTGTATGTTGCAACCCAGTATCACGTCAAAGCGTGAAATACGCACGCCGGTCCACAGGGCCGGCTCAAGGCATAAGCGAACTAAGCAGCTGCTTGAGGCCCCCTGGCCACCAGGGGAACCCCAATCAAGAATATTATTTATGTATTTATTGAAATCTTAAATGAATTAAACAAGTGACATGAATGAATGAATAAGTCAATTCATTTGTGTCAATAATTACACAGGTGACTCTGCAGTGGTGGGAGGGGGGCCCCAAATCAAATTCTGCTTAGGGCCCCCAAAGGCTTGGGCCACCGTGCCAGTGTCACGGTTTGCCTCTCTCAGGTGTGACGAGTATGAAAGCTTGTATGAAAGTGCAATGCCAGCAGCTAATTCGATCTTTACTCAATGTCACCCCCCCCCCCAAACATGGCTAATATATATTTTACTTTTTGATAATTGGTTTTGGTTTTAAATATTTTAGGTTGCCTGTGAGTGTAACTACTAATTTAGCGTAACATTAGAGAGCAGAAATGTATTAATGCTAGACTCAATTAGTGACCTTCGTTATGCTATGGAGTTTGCTCTTTTAGTATTTAGCTTTACAGCTAACTGAAAGGGTGAAGTTGAGTAGTAATCATGGATCTATATTAATATACATTGTGATGGAAATTTTGTACTTAAAACAGAGATGTGAACTGAAGTCTTACACAGGAATGTTCAATGGAGTTGTTTAACATGACCTGTAACTTGTGACCTTGTTTTAGGTCGTTTTATTACCTATGTCTGGTGTTGAGTGACCACTGGAGCTTATCACTTCCTTTTCTGTGAAGTATCCCTTTAAGTGCAGGTCATAAATTAGGAACTATCATAGTGCAAAAACACACCCACAGAGAGGGATAAATACCATGCTTTTCTCTTCACATCTTGAGTCTTCACTTTCTAACAGACCTGCGTGTTGCTCTGTGAATGCTCCTCTTGTACAAGATTAAAACCTTGTTTGAACCTTGAGCTGATTCTGATCTCCTTCCTCCAGTTCTAAATTATCGCAGAATTATTTTAACATACATCCACGATAGTAATATGCTATATTGCTAATTTTTTTAATTTTTTAATTTTTTTAGTCTACGTGTGCGTCTGTCTGTTTGACAGTTGGCAAATTACCCAATCAAAATAGGCTGTAGTGACTGCATATTAATGATGAATTGAATTCATCTTAGTAGATCTCTCTTGTCCAAACAACTGCCCTTAATTTTGCTAACATTCATGCAGTTTACATGTTGAATAGTACATTAGCAAGTTCTTTGCATTTTATTACATTTCTGTATGACCATGTTGTTTTCTGCTTTGTCCAACAGCTTGTCATTTCCCACCACATCCCTTTTACCTACACGAACTCCTCTACTGTATACCCCTTCATTAAAAAACAATGGCCCACTTCAACACTGTCCTCTTACTGCTGCTCTCTCTCTCTCTCTCTCTCTCTCTCTCTCTCTCTCTCTCTCTCTCTCTCTCTCTCTGTAACACACACACACACACACACACACACACACACATACACACACTTAATTTCTGGAATCTCTGCTGTCTTGAAGTAAGTATTGTTATTCTGTATATTTTTTTAATTTAATCTTTCTTTGACCTCACTCTCTCTGACTGTCCAAAACACGCTGCCCTGTCCTTTTGTTTTCCCTGAGCTTGAAAGTGTCTGTAAACTCTCTGTCATTCTTTATTTTTGTCTGACTATGCCTTTCTTCCTTCCTTACCAATATAGTGCTGAAATGGCTGCTCAGCAAGACACAGGGAAAGCAGAGGATGCTCCATTCCTTGCAGACATGCTTCTGGCTCAAGTCAAAGTGAGTGTTTATTTGAAACAAGCTTGCAGTATTGGGGATGATACTGACAGATGTGGGAATTAGAAATTTAAATTTGTAAACTGCTGGAGAATTTGCTATATTCCATTGTTATCATTCATTGCTCACTGTCTGTCATGCAAGGCTAATGAACCCAAGATTCCACCATCCACCCACAAGACGCCAAGATCAGCCAAAGGCAAATTTCATGTCCAGTGGACCGAGAGAGATGCTGAAAGACGTCCACTGATAAAAAGAAGCAGAAGTGGGGAGACACAAAGATGTGCTTCAGCGACAGGTAATCCATGTCTTCCAAGATTATTTCTGATTAACCATCTCAAGAATCTTATTTAACTAATTACAACGTTACCATTTTATACCAAATTCGTGTTCATATGTTTTGTGTCCCTTTTGTGGCAGTAAATTAAATGCTGAAACACTTAAACACACACAGATTATGTCTTACGATTATGATTATGTGTCTCCCCCCCCCCCCAAAAAAAAGAACACAATGGAAAAACTTTTTGAGAGTCATGGAATTGTCAGACAGTACAGATTGTAAAGTGTGGCTGACCTGAAACACAGGGAAGTAGTGCAGGAATGTCACCACAGACACAAGCTTTGCAATGTCCGCATTAATGCAAAATGATAGGAGTTTAATAAGTGTGTGATAGACTCAAAAATTAGATTAAAATTAGATTGAATGTAAAAAACATGCATTTATGTGTAAAATGTCTGTACTGAAGCCTTAAGTTGCTCTACACTGTATATATGTGTGTAACAGATAAAAACCTTTTTCTATTTACTCCCTATCTTTTCAGTGGTTGCAAGTGACAACTCTACTCCTTCTGAGTCAGCGGAGGAGGTCCTCCCAGTGACCCTTATCTAATAGCTCTCAACAGTTATTTGGTATTTACCGTACTGTAATTAAGTAATTTAGCAAAATGCATGAAAACAATTATCATTTTATTTTACTTGTCTTTCAGACTGTGAGATGCAGAAACTGCAGGACATTCTGACCTCAGCAGATGTTCCATGTAGAAATGAGCAGCCTTCTACGTCCACATCGTGGTGCTTACGCCAATCTGCAGCCCGAGATGAGTGGCAGAAAGCAAGGCGCCATCACCTCAACAGTGTTCCAGAGAAGAACTGCAGCCACTGCAGATCTCATGCCATTATTCGCTGCAGAGACTGCATGCCAGAGGAGTGGCTCTGTATGGACTGTGACATACATATACACACCAAACTCACACTCCATAACTGGGAGTCCTGCATTTAGGGAGTTTACAAGCCAATTGAGCCAACGCTGTGCTGTGCAAAAGAAGATGGCAGATACACACTGGTCAAGCAAGATGTTTAATTTTTTTTTAAGTGGTTAAAAGTTATGTTCCAAGCTAGTTGTGGCTACAGATGTAGCTTACCACCATGATGTGAATGTGTATGAATGAATAATGGTTTCTGTTACGTGCTTTGGGTGTAGTGAAAAGCCTATTGCCTACAGTGAGACGTGTCCAGTTATGCACATGCGACCCCACAAACATCGCAGAATCAGCTGGCAGAGCAGTAGTTTTGGTTTGCATAAATGGTATGAAATGTGGCTTTACATTTTTTTTTTTGTTTGGATAGCTGCGTGTCACAAAATAACCATACATTTAATTTACTACACTGTTTTTTGTTTTTAGGTCGATATGACTTTCATTTGCCAAACCTGCCACGCAAAGTATGTCTGGCACAGTGGACACCAGACAAAAGTGACCTCATAAGCAGTGGGTATTGGCCAGCATCTGTGAATGCTGCGACCTTGTTTTCGGTGGATGTCTTCAGTTCATTTGAATAAATGAAAACTGTTGCACCCAGTCTGTCAAGACAAGGCTTTTTGCAGATGTTGGAGAGAAGGATTCGTCCCTTTGGAAGGGTAAGATCAGTGTAGATCAAAGTAGGGATAGAAGAATTTAAGCTATTTTAGCTTTTGAATTTTACTTTTTAATATTCAATTTGTACAGTCTGGGAAGATACATGGAGACACTTTCCAAAGGAGCTTTCTGGAATACACATTTTGCCAATACGAGTGTGAGAGAATGGCCAGTGTAGAGCACTTCTCCTGCCGCGCATGTACCCCCAACATGTTTGTTCTTTGTGCAGATGGCAACCGGAAGCAGTACCGTTTTTGACAGTCAAGAGCGTTAGTTGTTAACATTTGGTAAAACCAATTGAACAAATAATGTCTGATACTAAACTCCATTATTATTATTCATTATTATTTTCTTTATTCTATTTAGGTCAAATGAGCCATATTTTGATGGCACCTAAAGCCAGGAATGACATGCTAACTGTCTATGCCATTGGGTGGAACAGATGGAAGCAGGATAGCCTTCATCTTGCACCGTCAACCAGATATATCAAGGTATTGCCCAGATCACATGAGGGAAGATCAGGTCTGCAGAACACATTTATATAAAACAAATGTCTAATAATTCATAATTACTCTCATTTTTTTAAAGATGCCAATACGACGTCAAGGCTAAAATCTTATTTTGCTTTTGTACTATAGACCTTCCAAAAGGCTGAGGCTGAGTCACAGAGACTGGAGGATTTGGGCAGGATACTTGGCTGTCCTGACAGCGTGGTGCATCAGTGGGTACATGATGTCAGACAGTGGGCTACTGATGGTACAGTATTTTATGGAAGTACCGTAGTGATTTTGGGCTCTAAATAAATTTAAGCTTGAAACTCTTTAAATGTACAGCCTAGAAGATGTCTGAATTGTTTATTGTGGGCTGTGCT